>CAUJRU010000003.1:6317418-6531051 GCA_963277665.1 Viscum album
TTCTAATTGGACTAATTGACTAAGTTGGCCTAATTGGCCTCAATGTCTTAATGTCCTAATTAGCATAATTGGCCTAATTGGACTCAATAGACTCAATTATCATCACCTAAATAGCCTAATTGTACTCAATGGACTAATTGGCATAATTTTCATAATTGGAAAAATCAGAATAAATGGCCTAATTGTCTAATTAGCCTCATTAGCCTAATTAGCCTAACTAGAAAAATTTTCCTAGTTGGTATCAATGGCCAAATTGACCACAATGAACTAATTTCTCTAATTTTCCTAATTTCACTAATTTGCCTAATTATCCTAACTGGAAAAATTGGCCAAATTGGCCGAATTGTCCTAATTTTCCTAATTGGCCTAATTGATATAATGGGCCAAATTGCCATAGCTGCCCTAAATGTCCTAATTTGTCTAATTTACTGAATTGGTGCAATGGTCTCTATTGGACTAACATCAATGGCCTAGTTAGCCTCAATGGACTAATTGGACTAATTGTCCTCGGTAGCCTAATTGGCATAATTGGTCTCAATTGGCCTAATCAGCCTCAATAGCCTCATTGGCATAATTTTCCAAATTTTCCTAATTGGCCTAATTTGTTTAAATTTACCTAATTGGCCAAATTGACCCAATTGGTCTAAATGTCCTCAATTGTCATAATTGGCCTAATTGGTCTTAGTTGTCAAATTGGCCTTAATTGCCTAATTGGACTAATAGGCCTCAATGGCCACAATTTCCTAATTGACCTGAATGGCCTAATTGTCTTAAATGGGCTAATTGGCATAATTGGCCTTTATTTTCTAAATTGACCTCAATTAGCCTAATTTTCCTAATTGGCCTAATTGTACTAATTGGCCTCAATGGTTGAATTGCCCTCAATATCCTAATTGAAAAATTATCCCAATTGGCCAAAATTGGCCTAATTGGCCTCAATTGGTGGAATTGGACTAATTGGCATCAATTGGCCTCAATTGGCCTAATTGGCCTTAATTGGCCTCAATTAGATTAATTGTCCCAATTGGCATCAATTGGACTAATTGGGATAATTGACCTCAATTTTGTACAATTTTAATAATTACTCTCAATTGGCCTAATTTGCACAAATTGGCCTAAATAGCCCAATTGGCCTCCAGTACCCTCAATTTTTATATTTGGCCTCAATTGACCAAATTGGCCTAATTTTAATAATTTTCCTAATTAGAATATTTGGATTCAATTGGATTCAATTGGTCTCAATGGACTAATTACCCTCAATTGGCCTAATTTGCCCAATTGGCCTCAATGGCCTAATTGGCCTCAACTAGAAATTGACCTAATTGGCCTCAATTAACAACAATCTTCCTCAGCTTCAATTGGATTCAATTGGCCTAATTGGCGTAACTTTCCAAAATAGCCTCTATGGCCTAATTGGCTTCAATGACATAATTGGCCAAATTTGCCAAATTTGCCTAAATTGGCCTAAATTGGATTCAATTAGGCTCCATTGGTATCAATTGTCCTAATTGGCCTCAATTTGGAGAATTGAATAATTGGTCTCAAATGGCCTAATTGTCCTCTATTGGCCTAATTGGCCTAATTGGAATCAATTGTCTTAATTTTCCTAATTGGACTAAATTATCCTCAATGGCCTAATTGACACAAATTTATCTCAATTGGCCGTAATTGTCCTCAATCAGTGTCAATTGGAAGAATTGTCCTAATTGACAAAATGGACTTAAATTAGCCTCAATTGGACTTAGTGGACTAATTGGACTTAATTGGCTTAATTGACCTAATGGGCCATATTGGTATCAATTTGTCTCAATTTCCCTAATTAGACTTAATTGGCCTAATTGGGGTCAAGTGGATTAATTGGCCTAATGGGGCTCAATTGGCCTTAATCTTCCTATTTGAACTCAATTGGCCTAATTTGAAAAATTGACATAATTTAACTAATTCGAATAATTGGATTCAATTGGCCCCAATAAACTAATTGGCCTTGATTGGAATCAATTGGCCAAATTGGGCAAATTGGGCAAATTGAACTCAATTGGCATCAATTTTCCTAATTGGTCTCAAATTCCATAATTGGACTTTATTGGAATAATTGGCCTAATTGGACTCAATTGGTCTCAATTTTCCTATTTGGCGTCTATTTTTCCTAATTGACCTAATTGGAATAATTGGCTTCCATTGGCATAATTGGATTCAATTGGCCAATAGACTAATTTGACTCAATTGGCCTCAATTGGCCTAATTGAACCCAATTGGAATCAATTGGCCTCAATTGGCCTCAATTGTCCTAATTGGCCTAAGCAGCCTAGTTGGCCTCAACAAGTATAAGCGGCCTAATAAGCCTAACCGACCCAATTGGCCTAATTGGCCTAATTAGCCTAATTGGCCAAAGTGGATTAAGTGACCAAATTGGACATATTGGACTCAATGGTCTAACTAACCAAATTGGCCTAATTGGCCTCAATGACTGAATTGGACTCAATGTTTTGATTGGCCAAACTGAACTAATTGTACTATTTGGCCTCATTGTTCTAAATGGCCTAATTAGCCCAATTGGCCTAATTGAACTCAATCGGCCTTAATTGGACTAATTAGCCTCAATTGGCCAAATCGACCCAATTGGACAAGTTATCCTCAACATCCCTAATTGTCCTGAATTGGCCTCAATTGGCCTCAATGGATCAATTGGCCTAATTGGCCTAATTGACATGATAGACATCAATTGGCCTAATTGGCCTCAATTGGCCTCAATGAATAATTGAATGAACTAGACTAATTGGCCTAATAGGCCCCAATTGGCCTCAATTGACCTAATTTGCCAAAATATACTCAATGGATCAATTGAAAAAATTGGACAAATTGGCCCAATATGCCTCAATTGGCCTAATTTTCCTAATTGTCCTTAATTGGCTAAATTGGCCTAATTGGCCTAATATGACTCAGTTGGCCTCAATTGGCCTCAATTGGCCTAATATGACTCAGTTGGCCTCAATTGGCTTCAATTTGCCTAATCGGCTTTAAAAGGACTCAATAGGTCTTTATTTGAATAATTGGACTAATTGACCTCAATTGACCTCAATATATCTCTATTTGAATAATTGACATAATTTGCCTCAATTGGCCTCAATTGGCCTAATTTTCCCAATTGGTCAGATTCACCTAATTACACTACTTAGTCTCAATTAGCCTTAATTGGCCTCAATTGGCCTCAATTGGCCTCATTTGATTGAATTGGCATAGATGGCCTCAATTGGAATCAATTGGCATAATTGGCTTAATTGGCCTCAAATGGCATCACTTAGTGTAATTGGCATCAATTGGCATCAATTGGCATAATTGGCCTCAATTGGCATCAATTGGACTCAATTGGTATCAATTGGAAAAATTGGCCTCACTGACCTCAAATGGCCTCAATTTGTCTAATGGACCTCAATTAGCTAAATTGGCCAAATTGACCTTAATTGGCCCTTAATTGGCCTCAATTAGCCTCAATTTTCCTCAATTGATCTAATTGGACTAATTGACCTCAATTACCTCAATTTTCTTCAATTGGCCTCAATTAGACTAATTGGCCACGATTGGCCTATATTGTCCTCAATTCACCTTAATTGGCCTCAATTGGCCTCAGTTGGCTCCAATTAGCTTAATTGGTCTAATTTCTCTCAATTGGTCTCAATTGGACTCAATTGGCCTAATTGTCCTAATTGGCTACAATTGACCTTAATCGACTTCAATAGCTCTAATTGGACTTAATTGGTTTCAATTGGCATCAATCGGCCAAATTGGTCTAACATGCCTAATTGGCCTGAAATGGAATTAATTGGCCTCAATTGGCCAAATTTTCCTAATTGGCCTAAATTGGCATAATTGGCCTCAATTGGCCATAATTGACCTCTATTGGACAAATTCACCAAATTGGCCTAGTTACCCTCAATTGGCCTGATTGGCCTCAATTGGCCTCAATTGGCCCCAATTTTCCTCATTGGTCTCAATTGGGATCAATTGACCAAATTGGATGAATTGGCCTCAATTGGATGAATTTGCCTAATTGGCCACAATTGGCTTCAATTGGCCTTAATTATCCAAAATTGGCCAAAATTGGCATAATTGACCTCAATCAATTGGCCTAAATGGGCTTAATTCGCCTCAATTGGCCTAATTGACCTCAATTGGACTAACTGGCCTAATTGGGTACAATTGGCATCAATTATCCTAACTATCCTCAATTGGCCATAATTGGCATCAATTGGCCTCAATTGGCCAAATTGGCCACAATTGGCTTCAATTGGACTCAATTGGTATCAATTGGCATAATTAGCCTCAATTGGCCTCAATAGGCTTAATTGGACTCAATTGGATGAATTGGCTTCAATTGGCTTAGTCGGCCTCAATTGGCCTCAATTGTTCTCCAATGGCCTCAATTTGTTGCAATTGGCCTCAATTGGCCTCAATGGCCTTAATTATCTTCAATTATCCTCAACATTCCTAAATTGGACTAATTGGTCCAATTGGCCACAATTGACCTCAATTTGCCTCAATTAGGCTCAATGACCTATAATTGGCCTCAATTGGATGAAATTAGCCACAATTCGTCCCAATTGGCCTCAATTGTCCCCAATTGGCACCTATTGGCCTTAATTGGCCTTAATTGGAGTAATTGGCCTCAATTGGCCCCAATTAGCCTAACTGACCTCAAATTAGGCCAATTGAGGTCAATTGTGGCCAGTTAAGGCCAATTAGGTCATTTAATACTAATTAGGCCACTTGGGGATAATTAAGGCCAACTGAGGCCAATTAGGCTAGTTGGGGACAATTAAGGCCAATTGAGGCCCATTAGGTCAATTAAGTCCAATTATGGCCAGTTCAGCCCAATTTAGGCAATTGAGGCCAATTATGGCCATTGAGGCCGATTTCGGACAATTTATGCTAATTAGGCCAGTAAGGCTAAGTACACGAATTGAGGCCAATTGAATCCAACTAGGCCAATTGAATCCAATGGAGACTAATTATCCTAATTGATCCCAATTTAGGATAATTGAGGCCAATTAGGCAAGTTGAGGCCAAGAGGCCTATTAGGGCAAATGAAGAAAATTTGGAAAATTGAGGGAAATTAAATCCAATTGAGGCCAATTACGCCAATTGAGGCCAATCAGGAAAAATTGGGCCAATTAGGCAATTGAGGCCAATTGAAACCAATTCTGGCCAACTGAGGCCAACTAGGCCTATTATGCTAATTGGGGCTAATTGAGACCAATTTGGCCAATTGAGGCCAATTGTGACTAATTAAGTCCAATTAGGCCAATTGAGTCCAATTAGGCCAATTGAGTCCAATGAGGCCAATTATGCCAATTGAATCCAATGATTCCAATTAGGCCAATTTAGTCTAATGAGGCCAATTAGGCCAATTGAGTCCAATTGAGGCCAATTAGGCCAATCTAGTCTAATTGAGGCCAATTAGGCCAATTTAGGGAAATTATTCCCAATTGAGTCCAATTAAAACAATTAGGCTAATTAAGTCTTATTGAGACCAATTTGGTCCATTTAGGCCAATTGAGGCCAATTAGGCCCAAAGAGGCCAATTGAGGCCCAGAAGGACCAATTTTTCCAATTGAGGCCAATTAGCCAATAGAGTCCAATTAAGCCAATTAAGGAAAATTGATTACATTTGAGTCCAATTAGGACAATTGAGGAAAATTAATCCAATTGAGCCCTATTGAGTCTAATTAGGCCAATTGAGGCTAATTAAGGCCAATTAGGCAAATTGGGAAAATTGAGCCAAATTAGGAAAATTGAGCCCAATTAAGGCCAATTATGCCAATTGAGGCCAATTTGGCCAATTGAGGTCAATTGGGGCCAATTAGGCTAATTGAGACCAATTGGGGCCAATTGAGGCCAATTAGGCTAATTGATGCTAATTAGGCCAATTGAGTCAAATTTGTCCAATTTAGGATAATTTAGGCCAATTTATGCTAATTGAGGCCAATTGAGGGTAATTGATTCTAATTCTGCCCAATTGGGGCCAATTGGAGCAATTGGTCCAATTGACACCAATTGGGGCCAATTGGGGCCAATTAGGCCAATTGAGACTAATTGATTCCAATTGAGGGCAATTTGTCCAATTCATCCAAATAAGGCCAATTGAGGCCAATTTGGCCAATTAAGGCCAATTAGGCCAATTCAAGCCAATTGAGGCCAATTATTCCAATTTAGCCAATTGAGACCAATTGAGGCCAATTAGGAAAATTAAGGCCAATTTGGCCAACTGATGACAATTGAGGCCAGTTGAGCCCAATTTGGCCAATTAGGCCAATTAAGACCAAATGAGGCCAATTGGGTCCAATTTGGCTAATTGAGGCAAATTGTGGACAATTAGGTCAATTGAGGACAATTAGGTCAATTGAGTCCAATTGAGGCCAATTATAGGCTAATTATGGCTAAATGTGGCTAATTGAGGCCAATTGAGTCCAATTCTACCAATTGATTCCAATTGAGGCCATTAAGGCCAATTCAGCCAAATTGATGCCAATTGAGGCCAATTTCGCCAATTGCGTCCAGTTGAGGCCAATTGAGGCCAATTAGGCAAGTTTTTCAAATTATGCCACTTGAGTCCAATTGAGGCTAATTGAGGCCAATTGAGGCCAAATAGTCCAATTATGCTATTTGAGACCCATTGGGGCTAATTGAGGCCAATTGAGGTGAATTGAGGCCAATTGCGGCCAATTGAGTCCAATTGAGGAAAATTAGGTGAATTAAGGGAAATTAGGCAAATTGAGTCCAATTAGGCCAATTGAAGCCAATTTTAAAATTAGGCCAATTGAGGCAAATTATTCCAATTAGGAATATTGAGGCCAACTAAGCCCAAATGAGGTCAATTGAGGTTAATTAGGCCAATTGAGTCTAATTGAGACCAATTGATGCCAATTGGGTCCAATTTGACCAATGAGTCCAATTGTGGCCAATTTGGCCAATTGAGGTCAATTGAGGCCAATTGGGAAAATTAGGTCAATGGAATGCAATTGAGGCCAATTAGTTCAATCGAATCCAACTTGTCCAATTGCGGTCAATTGAGGCCAATTGAGGCCAATTGGGTCCAATTGAGGCCAACTCAGGCCAATTAGGGAAAATTGAGGTCAATTAGGCCAATTGTGGCCAATTGATGCAAATTAGGCCAATCGAGTCTAATTAAGGCCAATTGAGTCCAATTAGGCCAATTGATAAATGAGAAAAACCGAGTCCAATTAGTCCAATTAGGCCAATTGAGGTCAATTGAGTCTAATTGAGGCCGATTATGTGAATAGAGGCCAATTGAGGCCAATTGAGGCCAATTGTGGCCAAATATGGTCAATTGAGGCCAATTGAGACAGGTTGAGGACAATTAGGACAATTGACGCCAATTGAGAACAATTCAGGCCCATTAGGACAATTAATTAAATTGAGGATAATTAGGAAAATTGAGGAAAACTAGGGAAATTAGGCCAACTAGGGCCAACTAAGTGCAATTGAGGCCAATTAGGAAAATTCTGGCCAACTGAAATCAATTAGGCCAACTAGGACAATTGAGGCCATTGGAGGCCAATTGTGGCCAATTGACGACAATTGTAGCCAATTGAGGACAATTGATGCCAATTAGGTCAATTAGGCCAATTCATCCAATTGAGTCCAATTCGGTCAATTGAGTCTAATTAAGGCCGGTTGAGGCCAATTCAGCACATAAAGGCAAATTAGGCAAATTATGACCAATTAGGGAAATTGAGGCCAATTGGGCCAATTGAGTTTGATTAGGCCAATTGATCCCAATTGAGCACAACTGAGCCTAATAAGGCCAATTAGGCCAATTGAGGCCAATTGAGGCCAACTGATCCCAATTGATAGCAATTAGGCCAATTAGGCTAATTTTTCCAATTGAGCCCAATTGAGGCCAATTAAGCCAATTGAGGCCAATTGTGGCAAATTGATGGCAATTGAGGCCAGTTGAGGCCAATTAGGCTAATTGAGGCCAATTGATGCCAATTGATGCCTATAGAGACCAATTGAGCCTAATTTTGCCAATTAGTCCAATAGATGCTAGTTAAGGCCAATTACGCTAATTGAGGTCAATTGAGAACAATTAAGGTCAATTGAGGCCAATTAGGCCAATTATACCAATACGTCCAATTGAGTCCAATTGACGCCAACTAGGAAAATTGAGGGAAATTTTTTCCAATTGATGCCAATTACGGCCAATTGAGGACAATTAAAGTCAATTAGGCAAACTACTGTCAATTGATGTCAATCGAGTCCAATTGAGACCAATTGGGATAATTAGGTCAATTGGGCCAATTAGGCCAATTAAGGCATATTGATGCCAATTGCGGCCAATTGAAGCCAATTGGGGACGATTATTCCAATTAGGCCAATTGATGTCGATTGAGCCCAATTGAGCCCAATTAAGCCAATTGAGACCAATTGGACCAATTAGGTCAATTAAGTCCAATTAAGGCATATTGAGGCCAATTGATGCCAATTGAAGACAATTGGGGAAAATTATGCCAACTAGGCCAATTGATGTCTATTGAGTCCAATTGAGCTCAATTAAGCCAATTGAGGCCCAATGAGGATAATTGAGGCCAATTGAGTCCAACTAAGGCCAATTGTGGACAATTTAGGCCAATTGAGACCAATTGTAGTCAATTGAGGCGATTTTGGCCAATTAGGCCAACACGACTAATTAGTCCAATACGACCAATTGAGTCCAATTAAGGCCAATTGAGGCCAATTAAGCAAATTGAGACCAATTTGGCCAAATGAGTCCAATTGCGACAATTGAATCCAATTCAACAAATTGAAGTCAATTGGGACCAATTGAAGCCCATAATGCCAATTGAGGCCAATTAATGGCAATTAGGCCAATTGAGTGCAATTGAGGCCAATTGATATCCATTATGCCAATTAGGAAAATTGAGGCCAATGAGCCTAATTGAGACTAATTAGGTCAATTGAGTCAAAATAGGTCAATTATGCCAATTAATCCAATTAGGCCAATTTAGTCCAATTGAGTCCAATTAGGCAAATTGATGTCAAATATGCCAATTGAGGCCAATTACGCTAATTGAAACCAATTGAGGCAAATTTATGCCAATTAGACCAATTAGTCCAATTGAGTCCAATTGAGGCTAATTAGGCCAATTGAGTCCAATTAGGCCAATTGGGACCAATTAGGGTCAATAGAGCACAATTAGTCCAATTAGGCCAATTGAGGCCAGTTAGGTCATTTAGACCAATTGAGACCAATTAAGGCCTATTAAGTCCAATTGTGGATAATTAGGCCAATTTAGGACAATTTAGGTCAATTTGAGGTCAATTAGGCTAATTAGGATGTTTGAGTCCAATTGAGGCCAATTGGGGCCAATTGAATTCAATTATGGTCAATTAAGGCGAATTATGCCAATTAGGCCTATTAGGGCCAATTAGGTCCAATTGAGGGCAATTGAGGCCAATTTGGCCAATTATTCCAATTGAGGCAAGTTAGGCATATTTGGCCGATTTGGCCAATTGAGTCAAATTGAGTCCAATTTAGGCTGATTGGGCAAACTGGTGCCAATTTGGCCAATTAGGCAAATTGGTGCCAATTTGTCCAATTGTGGTCAGTTGAGGCCAATTGTGGCCAATTGAGGCCAAGTGAGTCTAATTCAGTCAATTGAGGTGAATTGAGGCCATTTGAGGCTAATTGATGCCCATTGATGCCAATTAGTCCAATTGAGGCCAATTGTAGAAAATTGAGGCCAATTTATGGCAATTAAGCCAATTGAGGCCAATTTAGGCCAATTTAGGCTAATTGAGGCCAATTCAGACCAATTAATTCAATTAGGCTAATTGAGATTAATTAGTCCAACGCGGTCAATTCAGCCAATTCGGGCCAATTGAGGCCAATTGAGGCCAATTGAGCCCAATTGAGGCCAATTAGGTCAATTAGGCCAATTAGGGCAATTGAGGCCAAATAGGCCAATTAATCCAATTGAGGACAATTGTATCCAATTGTACCTAGTTAGACCAATTCAGGCCAATTGAGGACGATTGAGATCAATTGAGACCAATTAGGCCTATTGAGGCCAATTGATGCCAAATAGGCCTATTGAGGAAAATTGAGGGAAATAGAGACAGATTTGGCCAATTAAGGCCAATGAGACCAAATAATGCCAATTAGGCAAATTGAGAAAAATTGAGGCCAATTCGTCCAATTCAGCCAATTAAGGCAAATTAAGCCAATTAAGTCTAATTGAGGCCAATTGAGTCCAATTGAAGCCAATTGAGTCCAATTGAGGCTAATTGAGTCAAATTGAGGCCAATTAAGACCAATTAGGCAAATTGAGGCCAATTGAGGCAAATTGTGTTAATTAGGCCAATTGAAACCAATTAGTACAATTGAGTCCAATTGAGGCCAATTAGGAAATTGAGGCCAATTAATGCCAATTGCGACCAAATAGGTCAATTGGCGCCAATTAGGCCAATAAAGAAGAATTGACGCAAATTAGGTCAATTGAGGCCAATTATGCCAATTGAGGCCAATTGGGCCAATCGAGACCAATTGAGGCCAATTGAGTTCAATTGGGGCCAATTAGGGCAATTGGGCCCAATTATTCCAATTGATACCAACTGAGTCCAATTGAGACCAATTGAGACCAATCAAGGCCAATTAGTCCAATTAGGCCAACTGGGGCCAATGGAGTCCAATTAGGACAATTAGGGCAATTAAGGCCAATTGAGTCTAATTGAGGCAAATTCAGTCAATTGAGGCCAACTTGGAAAATTGAGTTCAAATAAGTTCATTTAGTCCAATTGAGGCCAATTTGTCCAACTGAGCCAAATTTAGGCCAATTAGCCAATTAGGTGAGTTGATACCAATTTAAGCCAATTAAGGCTAATCTGGCGAGTTAGGTGAATTGAGGCCAATTAGGTCAATTGAGGCCAACTCCGTCCAATTGAGGCTAATTGAGACCAATTGTGGCAAGTTATGTGAATTAGGCCAATTGAGGTCAATTGAGGCCAATTTTAGCCAATTGTGGTCAGTTAGGCCAATTAGGCCAATTGAGGCCAATGGAGACCAATTCAAGAGAATCAAGGTGCACATATGCAGTGAGGAGTTGAGAACGATCATGGAATGGATGGTGGAAGGAGCATAAATTCACAAGACCCATTTCATGAGATTGGCGGCCCAATATGAAGAGGAAGTACAAAGAGGGTGAAAGAGGATTTACTGGGCTACATTTTGAAATTACAAAAGGGGGACCAACATGCATACATGGGAGGATAAAATGGATCTTTAATTACACTTATTAAAGCCCAAAAGTGAAACTCAATGTCCCACCTAATGGATCCCAAGAATTTAAAGCTACTTGCATGAAGGAAATATCTGAAGTCAAAAAGTGGTGGTCCCCTTGTCACCAAAACTATGGTGGAAATATTGAAAGTCTTTGGAGTGGTTCCAAAAAGTCTTCTTGGTGGATATCTTATCCCCTAAAGCCATGGTAATGTGTAAATAAATTCAAAAATCATTTTATCAATTTAGAATTTAGCGGGAAAGGTATGTTGACTTGTATCTCTATCATTTGGCTATAAATAGCCACCTATTTATACCCCTTGAAGTTTAATTACCAATTTCAGTGTCTTTTAGAATTATTATGCTTGTGTTTCTTGTGTTCTTGGATGAATTATTATAAGGATTATTAAAGGAGTGACCATTATGGCTCTTTTTATAAATAGGATTTTAAGGGGCAAGTCTCCTTGGGATCGTAATTGATCACACTTCCCATTTTTTTCTTCCGTAATTCATTTAATTTGAATTTATCCCACTTCCATCACTTTTTATCCTCATTTTAACCATCAGATAAGACACAACCATAATGTATCATATCATTTGGTATCAGATCTTAGCAATAGAAACTAGGTTCTTTCATTTTTCCTTTCCCATATTTTTCTTCTCCTTCTTCCATTTTCGTCAATAACTAATTCTGGCCACAACATTCTTCCTCATTTTCATTTTCCTTTTCTCTCAGTTTCTAGATGTATAATATATCATTTTAATAGTTCTAGATATCATATTTCTTGTCAATATGAAAACCCTTAAATATGACACATATATTTGGAGATATAACCAAATCAATTTGTGTTACACACTCACTCTTGTGAAATATAACTATAACCAAAATAGATTCCAATCGGGTTTGAAGTTCAATTTATCTCACCCTTTTACATAATTATGATCAGATTATAGAATTGTGACATTTTTTTATCTATTTTACCCTGAGCACCAAAAATGCACTCTTTGTATCTCATTTCTTGAAAATTGAGCAGAAAAAAATGAAAAAAATGAAAAAAATGAAAAAAAATAAAAAAATTGGTCATTTGAAACATTTTGTTCACTCATTTAGTTACAAATTTGATTTCATTTTTCTTTTCCACCATCTTACTTCCTTTTTACATATCCAACCTTCAACCATAACAATTTCTCCCATTCCACTTGACCTCCCATATTTCATAGAATCCATTGATTTAAACTGCTTTTAAAATTTCTAATTTTTAAAGTTTTCCATGAATTGATTAATTCTTAATAGTTTTATTCTTGATTATATTTAAAACACTTGTAGAAATGAAGTTGTTTCCTAGAAAGTGTGAGGAACCTCTTGAGATATTAAAAAAAGAGAGAAAGTGTGTGTGAGGATTTAAAAAATGGTGAGTGAGGGAGAAAGAAGTTAAATCAACCTCAAATTATTCATGAAATTTGTCACTGACCAGTTTATAATATTGAATACTAGGTTTTAGGATTTTAAAATTTACTCAAATTCAATGTATCTATGAAGGAATGTAGTTGATGAATCTTATGATGAGTACTCTGACATTGAAGAAACAATTCCTAGGTGAACGCAACGTGCTTCATTGAGATAAAATGACATTGGAAGAACCAAAAATGACACATCCATCCATTCAAGGAAAGAGTGATCTGGAAATTTATTCAGAGTGGGATTGGAAGGTTGAACATGTTTTTCAACATCACAACTACTCAGAGGATGTGACGTCCGAGATCCAAATTCCACTCAACTGGTTCCCTATACCCAGTTGGTCACATGGCCTCAAGCTCATTTCCCCAAATGCTAGAGGCTAACGACTAGCAGTTTGGGCCTAAAGGGTGATATTGGGGGAACTATACCCTCATTTGTAGAGTTTAACATAGAGAAATAAATAATACACAATAGCAGAAGTAGTAAACAACATAAAACTGAAATAAATATTAGAAAAAAAAAGATAAATAAACAAGAATTATTCCATACTAAAAATGATGCAGCATATTATATGTTATAAGAAAGCATCCAAAAATAGTACACTGCAGTAATACACAATATATGTCTCAAAGAAAAAAAGAAAAAAAGGGACTAGGAATCATCCAAAGCCTTAGCTAGGTCTCATGCTCTCCTAATCTTGATCAGCACATCAAGTACCTATAGTAGGGTGCTTTCCCTGATCAACACCTACAATCATATAATATGTTTGGGCCCAAAAGCATGACCCAAATAGGGTATTAGACTAAATCCTAGTAGGAAACCACCAAAAGACTATTCCAATCTATTAGTGAATATATATAATAGGTAGTGTACAATCACTGGTTGAAATCCCATCTATACCAACACTTCTTTCCCAACGGTTTGAAAAAACTGTTGGGAAAAATAATATATTCCAACAGTTCTGTGAAACTGTTAGTATAGACTAATATATGTTGGGTTTTCCCAATGGTTATTGTAAACCTTGGAAAAAACCACCTCAATACCAATGGTTCATATGAACCATTGGGATAGAGACACCAAAAACTGCTAGCCATCGGGATCCTTCACCCATCCGGTCACGCCACACTTCTCCATCCCCTCACCGCTGCTCCCATCTCGACCCCCCTTGCCACTGATCCCATCCTGCCTCCCCTTATTGCCGCTCCCATCCTTGCCACCACTACACTCATTCTCCTCGTGATCCCCTCCTGCCATTCCAACTCCGACTCTCCGCTCGCCGCTCCTTGCTCCCTACTCCCTGATCCCCGCTCGGCGTCGCTCGTCTCTCCCCTCCTCCCATACCAATTCCTAGAAGTCGTCACTCGCCCCTCCCACAAAAATTCTTCACTCCACGTGTCATCAGCAAGACATGCATAGAGGTAGCATTTCTGATTTCACAAGTATATGTTTTAGGGTTATTCATCGATTTCACTGAAGTATGGTGAAATCAATAATTTATGATAGAGATTCTTCTATAATTAGGAATAGGGGAACCCTAAATCAATATTTCATATTATTTTACTGGTTTATTCAATGTTTCATATTCTATTTTTGCTATAATTAGGATTAGGAAGGGTTATTATTGATTTTTCTATAATTAGGAAGGGTTATTCATCCCTTCCTATTTTTGCACATAGATCTATTAAGATATTCAATGTTTCATATTCTTCCAAGGGGGTTTTCCCAAAATCAATTTTATTAGTTATTGAATAGGCATTTTCAATTGGGGCTTTGTGCATCTGAGATTCATGGATGCACTGGGAGTGACATAGAAGAATAACAACACTATATGAAGGATTCATTTTTCAAAATTATTTTCCTTAACAAAAAAATATATATTTTTGAAGTGCGTGTTTTGTGACATTTCCATTCAATTGTTTTTTTATATAAAAAATTATGGTAATAAGGTGGGTTTATCAACTTCTATGTTTTAAACACTAGAGCACTTTTTTTATCTCAAAAGTGTTTGATTTTCTTTGCACATTCTTTTTTCTCACATTGTAAACATGTTTTTGTTGTCGAAACATGGTTTTCTCTTCTTTAATATGTTTTTTTTAAAATATCATATTCACTTGAAAAATTATATAACTCTAAATGTTTTTTGTTTATTTAGTTTATCCTTTTATAACTCATCAGACCATATGATAAAACATTTTTTCTTATCATGTTCAACCTTTTTCATAGGTGTGGATCCATTTGTAGCAACTGATTTAGAACGTGATAACATTGGATCTTTTCCCTTACCACTAATCGAATGCTTTTGACTAGCAATCAAATTCATACATATGATAGCTCCATGACCAACATAATTACACCTTTAAAAAACTTCTTCTAATGCTTTTGATTTTCATTAGGAAATATCTTGGGATATTCTTCAGAAATGTCAACTACTAATCCAATTTTACTATCTCTTTCTTGGATGGTTTCCTTTTTCAGTTCAAATTTTCTATCATAAAATTTTTAGATCATTAGGTCTATTTTTAAATATTATATCCACAATACATTTTTTATTTTATTGAAAATCAACTTTAAAGGTAACTGGGAACCAAAAAAAATCCTTCAGCATCAAGTCACACCCTCACAAATTTTTAAATAGTTTATGATGTAGCCTTTCCTACCGTAATAGAAGAATATTCTTCATATTAAAACCCCATGATGATCATCTCTTTTCAATGACCACATGGGAGTTTCTTTTTCTACTATTTTCTTCATTTTACACCTCAAGATAGAATTTTTTTTCCTTTTTTCCATACTTATTCAATCATTGACTCCTCTTTTCATTAACATATGCCTCATTTTGAGTTTCAACATACCAAAATTCCTCATAACAGTGAGTGAAAACTAATTTTTCACAACAGTTTTATTCTTATTTTTAACTATTCTCTCATTTTATTATTCTATTAAAACACTTTTATAAGTATATATATTATACCAACAATTAATTTCCATGTGCCAAAACATCTAGCAACACCAATATTTTACAAAAAAACATGTTTCTTTCTCCTTTGAGGTAGTTTTTCTATATTGATTTCATTGATGTCTTTGGATAGAATCACCATAATTTTTGGATTGGTTTTGGGAACTACACTTCATACATATTCTCAAATCAACCCTTAATGTATTTGTGAGTTTTGTTATATTTTATATCATTGGATTTTTCATAGACATTGATCTTTTTAAAACACTTACAAATAAAAAGGACATCGAAATTATAAATTTTTTAGGGTAGTGGGATACATTATTCCATGAGGATGAAGTGGAGGACTCTCCAAATGTTCTAAAGATTTATTTTTTACTAGTATGAATATATTTTTAGTATAAAATCTTCAATGTGACTTGAGTGGTAACACATTTCTTCTTAGTTCATTGGGTAGGTTCATCTTGGGTTGATTCTAGATTCTTCATATTTTGGTCCAAGCTCTAAGCACTTAATAATGTGGGAATATTTCTCAACCACAAATAATTTTAATCTCTATTAATATTATTATTTTATTCTTTATTCATCCTTTTAATCTCTTCTAGTAAACTATAAATATATTTCACCCATTTAGTTATCACATGTAGTCTAAAATCATTGATATTCACAATGACTTTATACTGCACTTATAATGCTGGAAAGCTTCTATAATAGCCACTTATTTAATCTTGTGATATTTTATAGATACTGAGCTATAATTAAATTATCTCTTGTTAGGAATCATCAATAGGTGAGCACATGCTACTCAGTTCATCTTGGACTATAAAAAAGTATAATCTTCTCTATTATAGAGAATATTTTATGGAGTAACCGATTGGGATTATATCTGAGAATCTATTATTGGAATATCTTACCAATCATAGTAAGAAGTTTGGTAGTTTTGAGACAAAAGCATATAATAATATTGTGTACCTATTCATGGTTAGAGTTTAGTACATGGATTTTGATGCTTATAAATAAATTATATTTTCTGATTATATGAGGTACTATATATGGTCACATTATAACAAGACATTTCGTTCACATCTTAGTTATGGATGTGATTGTAGGAGGAATTCATGACCCAATAATAGATAATTAAAAAATAACTCCATTAGATTCATGACCCAATAATGGATCATTAAAAAAATACTCTATTAGATTAACTAATATGAAAATTAATACATTTATTTTTTAATGGATCTAAAAAAGGGATTGTATGTTATATTCTAGCTAGATATGGGATGATAACATTATCATGGTATAGTTAAACTATAACGACACATAAAACTCTATCATAGACATGGAACCTTCCTTGGCCCAGTATTGTTTACCTTTTTAATCATTCCTTTATAGTATAGGGGAAAGAATTTTATCTTTGATACTAAAATTGTGAAAATTGTTGATAAGAAATAAGGAACTTTCAATACAAATATGAATTAGATTTAACTATTATGTTATTTTGTTCTAATAGTTTTATTTTTTATAGTACATATCCCTTTTCTAATTTTTATATGCTATGATATATTCATTTTTGATTAGAAATTGTTTCCTTTAATAAGACTTTCTTACTAGGTGGGATAAAAATTGAGTTTTATTTCATCTTCAATGCACTCCCTATTGATTCTGTTGTTTGGTTAATTGAGAAAAATGACATTCTCAACACTATTTACAATTATTTTGTATTCTTTGAAAATAATTAATTGGAAAATGTGATATTTAAATAATAATAATTTGATTGATTCTAAAAACATAATTAAAAGAAACAAACAAATATAGCCCCAAGTAAACATGTACATTTAATTATTAAATATTATTTTCCAGTATTAAACTTTTGAATATAGTGCTACAAATAGATATTGTTTATCGCTTGTAGCATATATATTTTTTCTCTTATTATTATTTTTTCTAGGTATTCAAGAATAACAATAGTACTTTCCTTAAGCTTATACACACATTTCCTCCACTTCAACCTACATCATTCTTGCAATACTGTCTTTAAATTCCATGCAGTTCTATTACTACAGATATTTGAAAGCACGGAGGTTTGATCTTGAGAAAGACAAAGATAAGAGTGTGGTGAGTTCATGTTACCTCGAGGTGATTGGCACAGAGGTTTGTTTGGTCCAATTAAATTTTGGGCTTTTGGTGATTTATGTGCCCATGAAAAATCTATATTAGGTATGTATTGCATAAATAAGACTACTTTACATCCTACATATCTATTTGACAATATCATTTTGAAATAAGGATCGATTTCCCCCTTTCTTGCAGGAACATTATTTGACCCATGGGGCGTTGTGGTTCTTATATGTTGGGCGGTGATGGGTATAGTCACAGGAGACAGGTATTTTTTAGTTTAGTTTTTTTTTTGCTTTGTTTATCGCATTGGCCACTTAGGTCTTTTACTACTTTCTATGGAAAAAGGGTAGTTATATTCTTCAAAGAGGACTATAAGGGGTTTAGATTGTTTTAGTCCACCAGATTTGATTTGAGGTAAGATTATATGGTTACTACTTGTCTCGCACCTCATGTATTTGGGGAATTCAGTGTTTTTAACTCCATATTAATTTTTCGGTAGGACGTTGGATCGTTTCGTGTTGGTTCAGGTGGATTTGGTTCTCTGCTACCATTCGAGGTAAGGCTTTAATGTCGTTGTTTGGTTTCTCACTGTTTATGCAGTGTCCTTTATGTGTTTTATGCTTCCTAATATCCTTTGTATAGTGCGTTGATACCTTCTCGTTGGTTTCGAGTCGCCAGATCAAGGGAAACTCACATACGTGTGCATAGGTAAGTAAGTATATGTATGTGGTTTCCCCCGTTACATGTATAGTCAACCATGATAGTGATCATGCACGTGTGGGGCTTGGTTTGGACATGTATATATATATATATATGCATACGTAGTTGAGTGTAGACTGGTATATGCATATAAGCATATGTGAAAGGATCCCCTTGCTCATGCTCTTGTCCATGTAGGTGTGTGCATAGGGGCTAGGTTTCCTTGCATGTGTGTGAAGGTGCGTATAACCAGTGGGGGAGCATCAGCTTTTTGTTAGAAAGCTCCATTATCTAAAGTGGATGGATTGGTTCCACCTTGAGGTAGGGTCCCTCTCCTATCCTCTTTAGTTCAAGAATGCTTTAAATTTAATTTAGAATCTTTCTTAATTCTTCTTAATTATATTTAACTTCATATCTTGGATAAGTGTTCTTTAATATAATTGTTTCATTTGATAAATAAAGTCATTTTTTAATAATAAAACCCTTCCAATAGAGGTGCAGTTTCTTCGAAAACTCACAGTGATAGTTATGTTGATCAATTTGCTTAACTTATTGCATTTGATTTCTACTGAATGAGTTTTAGAATAAATGTTAATTATAATTAAATGAATTGTGTGATAATGAAATGCCATGATTTTATAATAAAACTCCTCCAATGGAGGTGCGATGTCTTCTAAACCAAAGAGTAGTGATATTTATTAGTATCATGTTTAGATTTGGTTTGAGTTTTCCATATGCGTCTTGTTGGTGTTTCTTTGAATAATATAAATTTGCTTATCATACTCGTTTATCTCAATTGACGTCTCCTGAGTCGGCATATGTCTTGACCATGACACTTTCCTTTTCACCCTATGAATATTATAAATGAAATTTCCATGTTTAGATGAACTGAATGAATTTGTAAATGGTTTTTGTAGGGTGTATGATTCTTTTCCGTCGTTTCATTGCCCTTTAGACATTGCGTCATTGTGCCACTTGCTACAACCATCTAGCGATCCTTTGTTATAGAATATTAAATTGTTGATTTATTCTATCATGTCTGTTGTGACCTTATCTTATGGACAAACTCATTTGGGGTGTTGTCGAGCCTCTTTCACCACCTTGAGAACAAGTCTTGTCCTCATGATTAAGGATGGAAATTGATTTCGAAGAGTGAATTTGTCTTCCCATGTGGCATTGTCCAACAATTAGCCAGTCCATTGGATTAAAAATTATGGGTGGGTTATGCCATCTGTGACGATCCGAGAGAGCAGTACTGAAAAAAGAAATTGTTCATTGTTATTTCATGAGGAAAACCCCTATACCTCTCCCCGATGCATCACACTCCAGCTCAAATTTCTTAGAAAAATTTGGTAGAGTAAGGACATGTGCATTTTTCATTAGTTGTTTGAGTTGTTGGAAAGAATTGAGGGCCACATTTGTCCACCGGAATCCATCCTTTCAGGTGAGAATAGTAAGAGGTCGTGCTACCTTTCCATATCCCCAAATTAACTTGTAGTAATATCTAGTGAGGCCTAGAAAGTCGTGGACTCCCTTAACGGAAGTTGGGATTGGCCGATCTGACATTACCTACACCTTCCCAGGATACACAGAAACTCCCTTAACTAAAATTATGTGACTATATTCTATTTTATGTTGTACACTAGGATGTATTCAAAAAATATGAGTACATACTATCAGATAATAGGATGAAATAAATCATTCATTGTATCTTGGAATGTAGAGTGGTAATTCATTAAACCAAATGGCATTACTAAATACTCATAGTGGCCAATATGAGTTTGGAAGGCAGTTTTTTCCACATCACTTTCTTGCATCTGAATCTGATGATATCTTACTCTTAAATCATGTTTAGAGAAGTAGGTCCATATAATTCATCATGTAATTCTTCAACCATGAGAATTAAAAACATGTCAGGTACGGTTACCTTGTTCAATGCTTGGTTGTTGAAACAAATCCTCGACGATCCATCTTTCTTTTTTACCAGCAATACCGGGCATGAAAATGCACTGGAACTAGGTAGATTGTTCCTCTGGAAAACATCTCCTGCACTTGTGTTTATATTTCATTTTTTTAAAATAAGGACATATATATGGTCTTACTAAGACCAGTCCTTGTCCTGGGATGAGACTTATAGAATTTTCTCATTGTCTAGGTTCTGGAAAACCTTGGGGTTCAATAAAAACTAAAGGATATTGCATAAAAATATATTGTAAGTCCTGCATTTGGTGTGAAGGTAGGAGTTGTTCCCAACTACTCTGTTTACCTAAAATTATTTGATAGAAAATCTCGTTGAAGAGCTATCTTCGAGAGCATTGTTCCAGTGAAACTGATGTCTGGTTTGATTGATGAACTCTTGAAAGGGTGAACAATTGATTTCCTACTACAAAATTCATCACCATAGTTTTCTTATTAATGAAAACATCTCCTAGGGTACTGAGCCACACTACACCCATAATTAAGTCTAACCCTATGATATCCAAGATTTGTGCTTCTATTGAACACCTATATGCCCCCATTTTCAACCATATGTGTTACACATGCTCCAGCCGTTGCTCCAACACCTCTAATCGAGACTGAAGTCGAGTCTCCATACTCCAAAGTGAGGATCGCAATGCACTAAAGGAAAAAACGATGGGGGTGAGAAAATTATCCTACAGATCAAACCAAAATGATAGTGTTTTCTCACCCAAAATAGAATCAGAACAATGTATATTCAATAGAGCAGTATTAGCATACCTTTTTACAATCTAAGATCCAGAAAATAGGGAGGAAGAAGAATTTGGAACGATTCGGGAGGCCCCTACTACTATCATACCCATGCTTTAAGGAGATACTAAATAATAGACTAATTAATACCCCCTGTGGTGCCCCCCCCCCCCACAATGAACCACTTTATTCCCCCCTAATTGGTTATGTTGGATTTGCACCCAAGTAGTTAGCCCCCACGTGACTTCCTAACAAACTCCCCCTTTCCAGCACCACGTGACTCTTTAACTGCCTCCCCTTTTCCAGCTGTCCGTCATCTAGAATAAACCTACCAGGTGTTAGGTTCCCCTCCAACTCTAACATATCCCTATTGAATTTACTAAAACCATTTGATACCTTAGTCCCCACTTGAGAGGATAATCTCCGTATGACATTGGACTCCTACCACACTGCCCTCTAGGAAAATATATGGCTTGATTCCCACTATACATGATACATAGTGATGTCTAGACATCCTGAACCAACACATTTTTCATTCCATACTATATTTTAGGGATTGTGACACACTCAAGTCGACCCCCAACCCAGCCTAATTCTCAGATGATGCCCCTTCCTCTAAGGATGAGCTATATCTGTGTGAGAAGTTCACCTAGTTTTTCATGGGTGATAAGGACATACTAAATTAACATAAGTAATTATTTCCCACCGTAGCATTTCCCATCCTTATGTACATGATCATGATCTTTATAGAAATATGCTAGTCCAAACACCATGACCTTAAAAGCTATGCACTCATACCTGAGGTGTACCTAATAATCCATAGGCTATGAAATCATGCTATGTTCATTTCCCCCCTATTTATTTATTTTCTACCTATCCCATTGTTCTTTGCTAAAATACCTTAAAAATAACACCCCTACACTCTAGGAAATATGACCTTAAGGTTTATCCCCATTTGGTTAAAGTTATGAGACCATAAACTAAGTTGGTTTTGAATAACCCTTGATCTTACCACTAACTCATACCTAGATCCCATTTTTGTATACCCTATCCACATGCTTGAAGGTGTAACCCTAAGTGTACTTTAATAATTCCTGAGTATCTAATCCCTTGTAACATCCTTCCCCTGATCCATATCAACTGAGTGGTGCCTGAATCAAGGAGTCACCAATTGACCATAGGCACACATTCCTGTACACTAGAGGATATCAATTAACAATGAGGTTTTAGGGTAGTACCATTGTAAGACTATACCCTATATTAGAGTTCACAAAAATTAATGAAAATAAACCAATCAGCATCCATGATATAAACAATAGATCACACATGTTAATACTTAACATAATTAAAATTAAATACATAAAAACTAACACACACTGGTCTCCCACCATATTGACCCCATATATAAAAAATGAATATAAAAGTAAAAAAATAGACTCTAATCCATCCTCAAGTCTCACATCATCTCAATCAGCAAACCATCTGAACTGCTCTATCATTATCATGTAACAATGATCCTTTACCCAATTTTATCCAATATGAAAGTAATAATTCTTCTTGGGGAATAAAGTGTCATGGCCTCCTGAGCATGATGAGAGTACAACATAGTATGAAACCACTAATATAGTTTGATACATAACTAGTAAATGTGTGTCGCTACATGTGATATTCCTAGATAATTAAATTTATAAACTATTTAATATAAATAAATAAATCACTATTGATCCTCATGATCTAATGTGACACTTGTGATCAACCACACATACCTCATCTAGTGATTAAGTGTCTATGAGCATGTCGTGAAACTATTCCATCTAGCATATCATTTAAAAACAACTCCCATCCTCTTGGAGAAATCCAATATCATAGTAGTATGTTCAAGAACTTTTTCCTAGGGGAATGGCCCCTGGGAATCTAATTGCATAAATCCTACAACCAATTCCCAGGAATCTTAATAAATCATATACTATCAAGAAAAATGGTAAATTCCTAGATGTAGGGGGGAGTCAAACATTATCTGGTATCAGCCAATTCCCATGCTCCTAGGGAAATAGAGTTTTAATGTCCATAGAGTCGATTCCAATACATCTTGGGAATTCCCACATCCGTAGTCACATCATCAAATCCAAGGAGATTACATAAGGAATTCGATAGACATGAAGGCTGAATCCCAGTATCCTAATAATTCCACACTCATCAGGATCATTGTAGAATCAATACATCCTAAGAATTCCACACTCATCATGATCAAGGTTGAATCCCTATATTCTAATAATTCCACACTCATCAGGTGATTGCAGTTTTTTGTTTTTTATTTCAGGTTGTAGTGAGTTTATATGTTTGATTTATGTGTGATTATGAGTGATTGAAGTGAGTTTGGGTGTGTTTTTAGAGAGTTTTCTGTGTGTTTTACAGTGATTTTTTGTGTGTTTGTAGTGAGTTTTCTATGTGTTTGCAGTGTGTGTTTGCATTGAGTTTTTGTGTGTTTTCTGTGTGACTGTAGGATTCAGGTTTGCAGTGTGTTTTCTATTTTGCAGTGTGTTTTCATTTGATTGAAGGTTGCAGGCTGCAGTGTGATATCTTTGTTATTGCAGTTTGTTTGATAGCAGTGTGTTTGAAATAGGGTGGGTGGTCTATGCAGATTCTATGTTATTTCTATGTTATTTTATGTTTCTGTGTTATTTCTATGTTATTGCAGTGTGTCATTGCAGTGTGTTTGAAATAGAGTGGGGGGTCTATGCAGGTTCTGTTCATGAAATAGAGTGGGGGGTCTATGCATGTTCTGTTCTGTGAAATAGAGTAGGGGGGATTATGCAAGTTCTGTTCCATGAAATAGAGTGGGGGGTCTTTGCCAATGATTTCTAAACCGTTGGTATATCTCTTTATAATTCCTTTAGCCTATACTAATAGTTCATTTTGATCCATTAGTATAGGAAATGGCCTATGGTTTCGAACCATTGGTATAGATTTGTGCCAACCCATAGTTATAACTCTATTCCAATATTTCAAGCTGAACTATTGGAACAACATAATTCCATCACCTCTAAAAACTATTGGTAGAGATATATACCAACTGTTTAAACCGCTGGAATAGATATGTCCAAATGGGTTAAAACTCTTGGCATAAATTTATCACAACGGTTCACATTAAAGTGTGGGAATATTGAAATCTGACACCCCCTATACCAATGGTTCAATGTGAACCGTTGGAATGTGGATACCCCATTGGCCCACATGTCAATGGTTACTGAAACCGTTGGGATAGACTATCCCAACGGTTTCAAGGCCAATCCCACTAATTTGAAACCATTGGGATAGATTAGATTTTCATTAGTGAATAATGAAAGCAGTAAACATTAGGTACTCAAAAGTAAGCACAATAGATGTCTTAGAAGACAATGTAATCAAGTATAGGTGAAGAATGAATCCAGGCTTGCGTTTTTTCTTATCAAATTATTCATTATTCATTATTTTTCATTATTCAATTCCATTGGATTATATAAAAGTCTCAAGGTCCGACCTATGCCAAATGACCCCCCTCCCCCTCCCCCCTATATAAAAGTAATCATCAACTCATGAAATAATAATCATTTAACCATTTTCCAGTAGTTCCTGGTGTGTGTATCCCTCAATGGTTCCTAGGTTTTCTCAAAATTTTAAAATTAGTCTCAATGAGCTTGACCACCCTATCCATGGATCGCTCACAACCTTTACGTAATTAAATTCTTGAACCCATCCATTATCTTTTAATTGATATAATGGTTCACCCAAGGTATGTGAGATGCAATTAGTCACATGATCCCAACCTTGTCTTTTAACAGATACTGTGGCTCGCCCATAGATAATTACCTATTTTTATCATTTATTCAAATTACACATTCCATCTCAGAAGAAACACATGTGAATTAAACTATCACATGGATTTAACATAAACAAACCATGTGGGAACAATTTACATAATAATCATCACATGTAAATTAAAATATTACATGGCCAAACAAGGATAACTAATAGGGGAAAACATATAACCATCATATTGTGAAATTTAAAATCTTATAAGGAATAACATAACAAGTATCTCACGTGGGAAATTCATATAATGAGCAATGTATTTTTAACAACCAAATAATGTGAATTCAAGTCAAGCCTCATAGGAATTCTCATCCAAATGGACATCCAAGGGAAACACACCCATGAGGTGGCCCTAAATCAAGGTTCAGAACTCTAAACATGCTTTAAAATTATCTAATTAATTACCTAATCATCAATAGGAAATAATAGGTTTTATTATTAAATCAAGAAACACCCTAAAAGTGGGCGCACGACACACATGCATATATAAACATCATGACAAATCATGAAAGGCATAAGACATCCAACCTTCCACTCATACGAATCTCCTCATCCAACATCAGTCTCTAATTTGACCTAGAACAACGTAGATCTACAAAATGGGTATGAAATATGAACCTTAAATAACTATATTGAGAGAATAAATCGAGAATAAAGGCTCATGATAAATCAATATCTTACATAGGGGAATCCAATGCATCCAACGGTGTTTGAATCAGAGATTGGATGATGATACGGGAGGCAAAATCCTATTCAAATTTTCTTTGGCATGCTACTTATTGAAGGGGGTTCGTTTATGTCTTCTTGGAAAAATTACGCTATGACATAACTTAATAATTTAAAAAAATTATATATCATGTACTCGGGACTACACACAATGTGCGTAAAAATCCTGTCTAGACCCTTACATGGTTATGTACTAGGATTACATGGCATCTAGCCTTCTATATGCGATTTGTACATAAAAGTACATAGTGTGTAGTCCTCAGTCACTTCATGTAATAGGCCTTCAGCCAACCCTTGACCTCTTTCACCCCATTTTATTAAATAAAAATTTAAAAATGAAGGATTTTACCTCAAAGGAATAATCAGGTTCTTACAGATAAGAATAAGTTAAAATTAGCGACGGTTGAGTTTAATGACTATGCAAGTATTTGGTCCGACAAATTAAAAGTAAGTCGATAATGGAATGGAGAAAGTCCAATCCAAACATGGGAATAAATGAAGATATCAATGCACAAAAGGTAAATTTAAAGTCATTACTTTTTATATTTTAATTTTAAGTTGCGAAAACTTGTGCAAGGTTCGAGGTGTTGAGGAATACTACAAGGAAATGGAGATATCAATGATTCGAGCTAATTTGCTGGAGGATCGAAAAGCAACCATGGAAAGGATCATCAATGGATTGAATCCAAAAATTAGGGATGTGGTGGAACTTCAAAACTACATTGACATGATGGAGTTTCTATAAAAGGTGTTGAATGATGAAAAGCAACTACTTTTTCAGTGGATTCAAGTAAGTTCCCACAATTTTTTTAAGTATAACCAGAAATAGAACAAATCATCTTCTAAGTGGAATGAAACAAAAACAAGGGATTAAAATTTTGTTCCAAAACAAGGATAAGAGGCCAAAAATAAGTACTTAAACAATGATTCAAAATGAAAATTTGACATGAATTTACATTCTAAATCTCATGATATAAAGTATTTTAAGTGTCAAGGATATGGCCATATTGCATCTCAATGCACAAACAAAAGGACAGTTATTGTATTGGATAATGGAGACATCCTTAATGAGCACTCTAACGATGATGAGCTTCCATATTTGGATGAGGGTTCAGATGTAGAAGTTGAAAAACCTATACTTGGAGATGCATTGGTGGTAAGAAGATCTTTAAACATTCAACCAAAAGATGGCCACGATGAGGACCATCATGAGCCTATTTTTCATATGATATTCCACATCAAGGAGAAGGTATGTAGTATGATCATTGATAGTGGATGTTATACTAAAGTTTCTATTACCTTGTCAGTGGATAAGTTGAGTTTGGCTACTCTAATTCATACTAGTCCTTATAGATTATAGTGTTTGAATAATAGTGGAGAAGTGAGGGTCACAACAAGCCATATTTTCTTTTTCCATTAGAAAGTATCATTATGAGTTTCTTTGTGATGCTTCTCCAATGTCGGCCAAACATTTAATACTTGGGAGACTATAGAAATTTGATATGAGTGTGATGTATAATGGCTATGCTAACGACTTCTCTTTTCATTTCAGTGGTAGAAAGATTTTTTTAACTCTAAGTCCCATTCAAGCATATTAAGATCAGGTTAGGATAGAGAAAGATTAAAAAAAGAAAAAAAAAGAAATGAGTGAACAGTAATGTGGGGAAAATAAAAAATTGAGTGATAAAAAAGAGTTTGATGAGTTGAGAAAAAAAATAAAAGAGAGAAAAAAATGAAAATAGTTCAAAACTTAAGAGTAAAAAAGGAGAAATGAGAGACATATAAATAAATGAGGTAAATAAAAGAGATAAAAATGAGAGTTTTGAGAAAAATGTTAGATTGTTTTCTAGAAAAAGTGAATTGAAAGGTTCTTTATTAAGCGAGAAAGTGTTCTTAACCATTTCTAAGGATGCTTACCATGAAACTAATGAACTTAACCATTATATGCCTTCTTGTGTTGTGTATTTACTATAGGAATTTAGTGAATCATTTCCTAAAGAAACACCTAATGGATTACCCCATTTGAGAGGCATTGAGCATAGGATTGACTTCCTACATGGTGCCGAAATTTCCAATAGTCCTGTATATAGACTGAATTCGGAAGAGACATTAGATATCTAGTGTCAACTAGAATAACTCATGAAGAAAGGGGGTTAGCATGAGTCCATGTGTCGTTCTGGTAATCCTAGTACACAAGAAAGACAGAGCATGGAATATGTGTGTGTATTGTCACACCATCAACAATATAAAATTTAAGTACCATTATCCCATCCCTTGACTTGATGACATGCTTGATGAGTTACATGTGGCTTCTTTTTTTCAAAAATTGATCATAAAAGTGGATACCACCAAATTTTAATGAATGAAGGAGATGAATGGAAAACTGCTTTTAAAAATAATTTTAGTTTGTATGAGAGGTTAGTTATGTCATTTGGATTAACTAATTAACCATGTAAATTCATGATATCAATGAACCATTCCCTTCATTCATTCATTGGAAAAATTTTAGTTGTCTATTTTGATGATATCATGGTTTATATAAAATCTCTAGAATGCCATGTTGAACACTTACGTTTTTTTTGAGAGACCCTTAATGAAAAAAAAATTATTACAATCTTCAAAAATGTTCCTTTTTTATAGATTATGTGACATTTCTTGGATTTTCTTGTAGGGGAGGAAGGGATTCCTGTGGATGAAGAAAAGGTTAAAGAAATTCAGTAGTGACCCACACTAAAGAATGAAACCGCGTTTAGGAGTTCTCAGGATTTATAAAGCTTCTATAGGAGGTTTCTTAATAATTTTTCATTCATCATTGCACCTCTTCATGAACTTGTAAAGAAACATGTGGTCTTTACATGGGGTGAAAAACAAGAAAAACACTTTAAAACACTCATATAAAAATTGGTTAATGATCCCCATTTAAGGATAATAGATTTTACAATTTTTTTAATTGATTGTGATGCCTCAGGAGTTGGTATTGGGGCTATTTTGACTCAAGAGTCACGTCCAATTACATGCTTTAGTGAGAAATTTAATGGGGCATTATTAAATTATTCAACTTACAATAAAGAACTTTGTGCTTTGAAACAAAACCTGGAAAGATGGAAATAATACTTATGGTATAAAGAGTTTATTATTCATTATGACCATGAAAACCTTAAGAATTTTAAGTCACAAGGTAAGTTGAATCGACGACATTCATCTTGGATAGAATTCATTGAGACTTTCCCCATGTGATCAAGCACAAAAAAGGTAAGGAAAATGTGGTTGTTGATGCTCTTTCATGATGGTATTAACTTCTGACTTCTCTCCATTCTTGATTACTTGGACTTGAGCTATTAAAGAGAATTTATGAAACTAATGAGGATTTTTCTCAAATTTAGACATGTTGTGAAAAAAATGGATTTAAAGAGTATTAAAAAAATGTTGGGTTTCTTTTCAAAACAGATAAATTGTGCATTCCAAATTTTTCAACTCAATAATTTATTATAAATGAAAATCATGGGGGTGTTTTGATGTAGAATTTTGGTGTTGAAAAAACACTAGCTTAATTGAATGAAAATTTTTAATTTCCAACCTTGAGAAAAGATGTTATTGCAATTTGTGATAAATGTATCACTTGTAAGTATGTTAAGTCCGAGGTTCAATCTGATCGATTATATTCCCCCTTTCCTATTCAATCTCATCCCTGGACTTCCATTTCTATGTATTTTTTGATGGGATTGCCTCAATCAAAATCGGGAAAAGATAGCTTTTTTGTTTTTGTGGATCAAATCAGAAAAATGTCTCATTTAATTGTTTTCTCAAAAACCAGTGATGTTATTCATATAACATTTTTTTCAAATAAATTTTTACATTACATGGACTATCTAAAACCACTATTAGTGATAGGGATGTGAAATTCCTTAGACACTTCTGGAGAAATTTTTGGAATAAATTGGGAATTAAATTAGTATTCACAACTATTTCATATCCTAAAATTGATGATAAAACTAAAGTCATGAATAGGAATCTTTATAGCCTCTTGCATGCAATAGTTAAATAAAATATAATGAATTGGGAAATATGTTTTCCAAACATAGAGTTTTCATATAACTGAGTAGTGAATTCCACTACAAACTTCTCAAATATTTGTATTGTATATGGCTTTAACCCATGACATTGTTAGATATTCTTTCATTTCCTACTAATGAGTTTTTTTATCTTGAAGGTGATGAGAAGGAAAAAAAATTTAGGATTTAAATTCCGAAGTGAAAGACAACATTGAAATAATTAATGAACAATATGTGAAGAAAGAAAATAATGGTCAACATACGGTTTTAATAAAACCTAAAGATTGGGTGTTGGTGCATTTGAGGAAGGAATGGTTTCCGGAGAAAAAAAATCAAAACTTCAACTTGATGATACAATCCTTTCCAAGTTTTATAAAGAAACAATGATAATGCCTATAGGATTAAATTACCCTATAGGTATGGAAATGTTAGTGATACCTTTAATGTTATTGATCTCTCTCCCTTTGAATATGAATATTTGAGGATTAATCATTTTTAATAGGGAAGGGATGATGAGAATAAAGGTTCCCATATATAGTGAGGAATCGAGAGAGTTTATGGCATAGATGGTTGATGGAGCATAAATGCACAAGGCCCATTGCAAGGGATTTGAGGCCCAATGAGAATAGGAGGAATGAGGAGGATGAAAGAGGCTTTAAGTGACCTCATTTTGAAATTACAAGAGGAGTCCCAACATGTACGCATAGGAGGATCAAATGGGATTTTAATTACGCATATTAAAACCCAAAAGTGAACCTAAATGGCCCACCCAATTGATCCCACGAATTTAAAGCAAATTACATGAAGGAAATCTCCAAATCCAAAATTTTGAGGCCTATTCAGGCCAATTCTGACCAATTGGGTCAATTTGGCCAATTGAAACCAATTAAGCCCAACTAAGACTAATTGAGGCCAACTGAGGCCAACTAAGGCCAATTAAGCCAATTTAGCTAATTTAGTCCAATTGAGGCGAATTTGGCCAATTGAGGCCAATTTGGCCAAATAGAACCAACTGAGGCCACTTGAGGGCAATTAAACCAATTCATCCAATTGAGGCCAATTAAACCCAATTAGACCAATGAGGCCAACTCATGCCAATTTAGGCTAATTGAGATCAATTCAAGAAAAATAGGGTAATTTAAGGAAATTGAGGGAATTTGAGGGCAATTGAGACTAATTAGGCGAATTAAGTCAGTTAATTCCAATTGGGGAAAATGAAGGCCAATTGAGGCCAATTAAGACAATTAGGCCAATTGAGGTCAATTCAGGCAAATAGAGACTAGTTAGGGCCAATTGTGCTAATTGAGGCAAATTCAGTCCAATTGAAGCCAATTGAGCCAATTGAGGCTAATTGATTCAATTGAGGCCAATTAAATCCAATTAAGAATAATTGAGGCCAATTATTCCCATTTATGCCTATTTATACCAATTGATGTTAATTGGTACCAATTGATGCCAATTGAGGCCATTTGAGGCCAATTTAGCCAATTGAGACCAATTTGGCTAGCTTTGGCCAATTTAGGCCAACTGAGGCCAACTGAGGCTAATTAGGTGAATTGCGAACAATTTAGGCCAATTTGGACAATTGAGGCCAATTAAGCCAATTTACCCAATTGAGGAAAATTGATTCCAATTGAGGCCATTTATGTCAATTAATGTCAATTGATGCCAATTGAGTCCAGTTGAGGCCATTTTAGGCTATTTGAGATGAATTGAGTCCAATTGAGGCCAATTGAATCCAATTGGAGCCAATGACACCAATTTTTCCAATTAGGCCAATTGAGTCTAATTGAACCCAATTCAGGCCAATGTGGCCAATTGAGACCAATTGAGGAAAATTGAGGCCAATTGAAGAAAATTGAGGCCAATTGAGGAAAATTGTGTCCAATTAGGAGAATTAGGTAAATTGAGGCACATTGAGGCTAATTGCAACCAATTGTGGAAAATTGAGTCTAATTGAGGCTAATTATGGCCAATTAGAACAATTAGGTAAATTGAGGCAAATTGAGACCAACTGTGGCAAATTGAGGCCAATTGCAGCCAATTACGACAATTAAGTAAATTGAGATAAATTGAGGCCAATTGAGTCCAATTGAATCGAGTTTAGGCCAATTGAGGCCAGTTCAGGCCAATTAGGCCAATTGATACCAATTGCAGCCAATTGAGCCTAATTCGCCCATTTGAGCCCAATTGAAGCCAATTGAGGTTAATTAGCCAATTCTGCCAATTGAGACAATTGAGCACAATTCAGGCGAATTAGGCTAATTGAGGCCAATTGGGGCCAATTGCGGGGAATTACGGCCAATTGAGGCCGATTAGACCAATTGAAGATCATGAGGCCAATTGATCCCAATTAAGGCCAATTATTCCAATTAGGCCAATTAAGGAAAATTGTGGCCAATTACGCCAATTAATGCCAATTAGGCTCATTGAGTACTACTGAGGCCAATTAGTACAATTAGGCTAATTGAGGTGACTTGGGCCAATTGAGGCCAATTGCGGCCAGTTCAGGCCTATTGCGGCCAATTGCATCCAATTACGGCCTATTGAGGCTAATTAGGCCAATTGAGCCTCATTGAGGCCAATTGAGTCCATTTAGGCCAACTGAGGGCAATTGTGTGCAATTGATGGCAATTGAGGGTAATTAAGGCCAATTGAGGCCAGCTGAGGCCAATTAATGCCAATTGAGGCCAATTAGTCCAATGGAGGTCAAATAGGCCAATCAAGCCCAATTGAGGCCAGTCAGTCCAATTAGGTCAATTGTGGCCAATTGGGGACATATGAGGCCAATTGAGGCCAATTAGGTGACTTGAGTCAATTGCGGCCAATTGAGGCCAATTGAGTCCAATAATTCCTTTTGAGACCAATTGAAGACAAATGAGTCCAATTGAGGCCATTTGAGTCCATTTGAGGCAAATTGAGTCTAATATGTCCAATTTTTCGAATAGAGGCCAATTGAGGCCAATTAGTCCCATTAGGCTAGTTGATTTCAATTGAGTCCACAAAGGGCCAATTGGGGGAAATTGAGGGCAATTGAGGTCAATTGAGGCAAATTGAAGCCAATTAGGCTAATTGAGGTCAATAATTCCAATTGAGGCCAATTAGGCCAGTTGAGGCCAATTGAGGTAAACTGAGGTCAATTTAGGCGAATTAGCCCAATTGGGGCCAATTGAGACAAATTGACGCTAAATAGGGTAATTAATCCAATTGACACAAATTGAGCCCAATTAAGGCCAATTGGGAAAATTAAGGGCAATTAAGGCCATTTGAGGCCAATTAGGGCCAATTGGGGCTAATTTAGGCTAATTGAGGCCAATTGAGGTGAATTAGGCCAATTGATTAAAATTGAAGCTAATTGAGGCAAATGAGGCCAATTAATTTCAATTGATGCCAGTTGGGTCCAATTGAGGCCAATTAAGTCCAATTAAGACCAATTGGGGCCAGTTAAGGCCAATTAAGGCCTATTGTGGGCAATTGCTGCCACTTGAGGCCAATTTAGACCAATTAGGCCAATTGTGGCCAATTGAATCCAATTGAGGCCAATTAGGCTAATGGAGGCCAGTTAGGGAAACATTTTGGCCAATTAGATCCAACTGAGGCCAATTAGTCCAATTGGGACCAATGGAGCTCAATTGAGGCCAATGAGACCAAATGATGCCAATTAGGCCAATTATAAGAATTATGCCAATTTGGACACTTAAGTCCAATGTTGACAGTTAAGGCCAATTGAGGCAAATTGAGAAAAATTTGGCAATTGAATCCAATTTGGCCATTTGAGGCCAATTAGGCCATTTGAGGCCAATTTTTTCAATTAGGCCAACTGGGTCCATTGGGGTCAATTGAGGCCAAGTATGCAAATTGAGGCCAATTACGGCTAGTTGAATCCAATTTGTCCAATAAGGTCAATTAGTCCAATGAGGCCAATTAAGGCCAACTGAGACCAACTAGGCCCATTGAGGGAAATTAGGCCAATTTTGTCCAATTAGCCCAATTGAGGCCAGTTAAGCCAATTGAGGCCAATTAGGCCAATTGTGGCCAATTATAGCTATTGAGGCCAATTGAGGTCAATTGAGGTAAATTGATTCCAATTAGGCCCATTGAGGCAAACTGAAGCCAATTAGGCCAATCAAGACAATTAAGGAAAATTAGTCCAATTGAGGCCAATTTGGAAAATTGAGGCCTATTGAGGCCAGTTAGACCCCTTAGGTCAATTGAGGAAAATTGAGGCAAATTTAGACCAATTATTCCAATTGCAGCCAATTAAGCCAACTAGGCCAATTGAGGCCCATTAGGCCAATTGATTCCGATTGAGGCCAATTTGGCTAATTGAGGCAAAATTAGGATAATTAGACCTTGTGAGGTGAATTGAGGCGAATTGACGCCAATTGTGGTTAACTGTGACCATATGAGGCTAATTAGTCCAACTGATCCCAATTGAGGCTAATTGAGACCAATTAGACTAATTGTTGCTAATTTGGCCAATTGATGCTAGTTGAGTCCAATTGAGGCCAATTGAGACCGATTAAGGTCAATTAGGCCAATTTAGGCCAATTGAGGCCAATTAGGCCAGTTATACAAATTGAGGCACAATAAGGAAATTGAGGCCAATTGAGGCCAATTAGGATAATTGATTCCCATTGAGGCCAGTTAGTCTAGTTAGGCCAATTGTGGTCAAATGAGGTCAATTCATGCCTATTGAGGCCAATTGAGGCCAATTTGGGCTAATTGAGGCCAATTAGGTCAATTTTTCCAATTGAGTCCAATTGAGATCAATTAAGGAAATTGAAGCCAACTAGGCCAATTGAGACCAATTTTTCTAATTGAGTCCAATTGATACCTTTTGAGGCCAATTAGGTTAATTAATCCAATTGAGGTCAATTGATTCCAATTAATGCTAATTAGGACAATTAGGCCAATTCGGCCAATTGAGTCTAATTGAGTCTAATTGAGTCCAATTTGGAAAATTGAGGCCAATTAGGGAAATAAAAGACAATTAGGCCAATTGATGCAAATAAAAGAAATTTGAGGCCAATTGAGGCCAATTCAGCCAATTAACCTTAAGGCCAATTGAGGCATGTTAGGCCAATTGAGCCCAATTAGGCTGAATTGGAAAATTGAGGCCAATTATGACAATTGATACCAATTGATGCCCATTGAGGCCAATTATGCCAATTAAGACCAATTGAGGCCAATTGATTCCAATTGATATGAATTGATGTTAATTGAGACCAATTAGTCCAATTCGTCAAATTGTGGCCAATTAAGGCCAATTGAGACCAATTGGGTCCAATTTGGCCAATTGAGGCCAATTTGGATAATTGGGTGTAATTGAAGCCAATTGAGTACAATTGAGCACAATTAAGCCCAATTAGGCCAATTAGTGCAATTGAGGTCAATTAAGGCCAATTAAGGCCAATTAAGGAAATTAAGACAAATTAAGTCTAATTGAGGGTAATTAAGCCCAATTAGGCCAATTAGGCCAACTGAGAATAATTAAGGCCAATTGAGGCCAAATAATTCAATTAAGGCCAGTTGAGGCAAAATAGGCTCATTTGGCCAATTATGCCAATTTAGCCAATTGAGGCCAAATGATTCCAACTGAGGACAATTGAGCACAATTAGGCCAAATAGGCCAATTGAGACCAATTGAGAGAAATTGAGGCCAATTAGGCCAATTGAGGCCAATTAGGCTAATTTTGGCCAATTGAGACCAATTGGGGCCAATTAATCCAAATTGAGCCTAATTGAGGCCAATTGAGGCCAATTTTCCAAATTACGCCAAATGAGGCCAATGGAGTCCAATTAAGCTAAATGAGGCCAATTAGGACAAATGAGGGCAATTTGGAAAATTGTGCGAAATTGTGGTCAACTTGGCCAATTTAGGCCAATTTAGGCCAATTAGGCCAATTATGCTAATTGAGACAAATTGAGGCGAATAAAGGCCAATTGAGGCCAATGAACCAATTGAGGCCAATTAGGGAAATTGAAGCCAATTGAGACCAATTAGTCCAATTAGGCCAATTGAGTCCAACTATGCTAATTGAGACCAATTATGCCAATTGAATCCAATTAAGGCCAATTAGTCCAATTAGGTCAATTAAGGCAAATTAGGTCAGTGTAGCCCAATTTATGCCAATTCATCCATATTAGGGAAAATTGAGGCCAATTAGGCCAATTGAGACCTATTGAGGCCAATTGAGCCCAATTGATGTCAATTGAGCCAAACTTGGCCAATTACAATTGAGATAAATTAGGCCAATGGAGGCCAATTAGGCAAATTGAGCCCATATGATATCAATTGATGCCAATTAGGCTAATTGATTCCAATTGAGGCATATTGAGGCCAATTGAGGTCAATTAGGCTGATTAAGGCCAATTGAGGCTAATTATGCTAATTAGGCCAATTTGGCCAATTAAGTCCAATTAGGGCCAATTGAGGCCAATTAATGCTAGTTGGGGCCAATTAGGCCAATTGAAGCCAATTAAGGCCAATTGTGGACAATTGAAGCTACTTGATGCCAATTGGGGCCAATTGAGGCTAGTTGAAGCCAGTTAAGGCCAATTTAGGCCAATTGATGCCATTTGAGGCGAGTTGGGCCAATTGAGACTAATTGAGCCCAATTGAGGCGACTTAGACCAATTGAGGTCAATTATGCCGATTTAGGCCTATTGAGGCCAATCCAAGAAAATTTATGAGAATTGAGTCCAATTAAGGCTAATTTGGCCAATTGAGGCCAATTGAGGCCAATTAGGCCAATTGAGGCCAATTGGGCCAATTGAGGTCAATTTTGGCCAATTTTGGCCAATTGATGTCAATTCAGGCCAATTCAGGCCAATTAGCCAATTGAGGCCTATTAGACCAATTAGGCCAATTGAGAACAATTAAGGACAATTGTGGCAAATTAGGCAAATTAGGCGAATTTAGGCGAATTTAGGCCAATTGAGGCCAATTGAGGCCAATTGAGACCAATTGAGGCCAATTTGTTCAATTAGTCTGTTTAAGGTTAGTTGAGGCCAATTAGGCCAATTGAGGCCAATTAGGTCAATTGAGACCAATTTTGGCCAATTGAGGCCAATCCAGAACAATTCGGCTAATTTATCCAATTGAGGCGAATTAGGCCACTAAGGCTAATTGAGGCCAATTGAGGCCAATTTGGATAATTGAGCCAATTGAGGCCAATTAGGCCACTAAAGCTAATTAAGGCATATTGAGACCAATTAGGCCAATTGAGGCCAATTGAGGCCAATTAGGTCAATTAGGACAATTGATGCTAATGAAGGCTAATTGAGGCCAATTAGGCCAATTGAGGTCAATTATGTCAGTTGATGCCAATTGAATCTAATTAGGCCAATTTGGTCAATTGAGGCCAATTAAGGCCAATTTGACCAATAGAGGCCAATTAGGCTAATTGAGGCCCATTAGAGAAAATTGAGGCCAATTGAGGCCAATGGAGACCAATTAGGCCAATTGAGGACAATTGAGGTCCAGTAGAGCCAATTGAGACCAATTGAGGCCAATTGAGGCCAATTGAGGCCAATTGAGGCCAATTAGGTCAATTCAGGCCAATTTAGGTCAATTGAGGCCAATTGAGGCTCATTATCCCAATTCGGGCCAGTTGATGCCAATTGAGGCCAAGTGATGACAATTTGGCCAATTGAGGCCAATTAGGCCAATTGAGGCCAATTGGGTCCAATTGGGGACAACTGAGGCCAATTAAGCCAATTGAGGCCAATTAGGCCAATTGAGAACAACTTAGGCCAATTGAGGCAATTGAGTCCAATTCAGCCAATTGAGGCCCATGGAGGCCAATTAACGACAATTGAGCCCAATTGGGCCCAACTAGGCTAATTGAGGTCTATTTGGCCAATTAAGGCAAATTGAGGCCCATTGAAGTCATTTACGCCAATTGAGGCCAATTGAGGCTAATTAGGCCAATTAAGTATAATTGAGCCCAATTGAGGTCAATTGCATCCAAATGAGACCAATTGAGACAATTAGGCCAATTAAAGCCAATTGTGGCCAATGGAGGCCAATTAGTTCAATTAATCTAATTAGATCAATAAGGGTAATTAAGGCTAATTGAGGCCAATTGAGGAGAATTAGTGCAATAAGGCCAATTGAGGCGAATTAAGGGAAATTAGGCCAATTAGGTCAATTGAGGCAATTGAGGCCAATTGAGGCAATTGAGGCCAATTGAGGCCAATTCTGCTAATTATGCCAATAGAGGCCAATGAGACCAATTGAGTCAAATTGAAGCCAATTGAGTCCAAATAGGCCAATTGAGCCTAATTAAGCCCAACTGAGTCCAATTGAGGCCAATTAGGCCAATTGAGACCATTTGAGGCCATCTGAGGCCAATAGAGGCCAATTAGATCAATTTGTCCATTTGAGGCCAATTGAGGCCAATTATTATAATTAGGTAAAATGAGGCCAATTGAGGCCAATAGATGTATATTGAGGACAATTGAATCTAATTGAGGCCAATTTCACTAATTGAGGTCAAATGAGGCCCACTATGGCTAATTACACCAATTGAGGGAAATTGGGGCCTAATGTGGTAAATTTGGTCAATTGTTGATAGTTAGGCCAATTGAGGCATATTGATTCCAATTGAGTCCAATTCGGCCAATTGAGGCCCATTATGCCAATTGAGGCCAATTGAGGTTAATTAAGCCAATTAGGCCAATTGAAGCCAATTGAGACAAATTAAGCCAATTAGTCCAATTGAGGATAATGGAAAAAATAGGCCAATTAGGCTAATTGAGGTTAATTGAAGTCAATTGTGGCCAATTGTGGCCAATTGAGGCCAAATAGGACAATCAAGTCCAATTGAGACCAATTAAGAAAATTAAGAAAATTTGGCCAATTCAGGCCAATTGAGGCAAATCAGGCAAATTATGTCAATTAAGGCCAATTGAGGTGAATTAATCCAATTAGTCCAATTGAGGATAATTGAAAAAAAATAGGCCAATTAGGATTGTTTAGGTTAATTGAAGTCAATTGTGGCCAACTGTGGCCAATTGAGGCCAAATAGGACAATAGAGGCCAATTGAGACGAATTAGGAAAATTAAGAAAATTAGGCCAATTGAAACCAATTGAGGCAAATTAGGAAAATTAGGTCAATTGAGGCCAATTAGGGAAAATAGAGGTCAATTGAGGCATATTGAGTCCAATTAAGGCTAATTGAGGCCAATTAGACCCATTGAGTACAGTTCAGCCCAATTCAGGCCAATGTGGCCAATTAAGACTAATTGAGGCAAATTGAGGCTAATCAGGCCATTTTCGGCCAATTGCGGCCAATTGATGCTAATTAGGCCAATTTTGAAAATTAAGGTCAATTGATCCTAATTGTGGCCAATTGAGGCCAATTGAGGACAATTAGCCTAATTGAGGCCAATTGAGTCCAATTAAGGCCAATTGAGGTTGATTGTGGCCAATTATTCCAATTAGTCCAATAGAAGCGAATTGGGCCAATTGAGGTCAATTGCTGCCAATTGGGCCAATTATGTGAATTGAGCCCAATTGAAACCAATTAGGACAATTGAGGGCAATTAAACCAATTGAGATGAATAAGGACATTGAGCCCAATTAAGCCTAATTGAGGCCAATTAGGCCACTTGAGGCCAATTACAACCAATTGAGGAAAATTATGCCCATAGAGGTCAAATGAGGCCAATTGAGTCAAATTGAGGCTAGTTGAGGCCAATTGAATCTGATTTGTCCAATTAGGCCAATTAATGCAAATTGAGCTAAATTATGGCCAATTCTAGTTGATTGATACCTATTGATCCCAATTGAGTCTCATTAAAACCAATTAGGAAAAATGAGGCCATTGTTGACAATTGAGACAAATTGAGGAAAACTGAGGAAAATTAGGCCAATTGGAGCCAATTGCGACTAATTGAGACCAATTAGGCCAATTGAGTCCAATTGATCCCAATTGAGGCCAATTAAAGTAAATTGAGGCTAATTAGGCCAATTGAGACCAATTGAGCACATTGATCCTAATTGAGGCCAGTTGGGAAAATTATGCCAATTGAGGTCAATTTGCTAATTGAGACCAATTGGTCCAATTGGGTCCAATTGGGGTTAATTGAGGCCAACTAAGGCTAATTGAGGCACATTGAGGTGAATTAGGCTAATTGAGGAAAATCACAACTAATTGGTACCATTTGAGGTCAATTGAGGATAATTGAGGCCAATTGGGGGTAATTGAGGCTAATTAGGCCAATTGAGGCCAATTGCAGCCAATTGAGCCCAACGTAGACTAATAAGGAAAATTATGGCTTATTAAGGCCAACTGACGCCAATTAGGCCAATTGAGGCCAACTGATGCCAATTTGGCTTGTTGGACCTATTGAGGCCAATTATGCCAATTATGGAAATGAGGCCACTTGATTCCAAATGAGACCAATTGATGCTAATTTGTCTAATTGAGGCATATTGGGCCAATTGAGGCCAATTAGTCCAATTAGAACAATTGAGACCAATTTGGGAAAATTGAGACCAATTGGGGCCAATTGTGGTCAATAGCGGCCAATTGAGTCCAATTAGACCAATTGAGGCCAAATGAAGCCAATTGATACCAATTGAGGCCATTTTGGCCAATTAGGCCAATTGAGAGAAATTATGCCAATTGAGACCATTTTGGCCAATTAGACCAACTGAGGCCAATTAGACCAATTGAGCCTAATTGAGCCCGATTGAGTTATCTAAGTCTATAGGCCAATCAAGGCCAATCAAGGCCAATTGAGGCCAATTGAGGTCAATTGGGATAATTGAGGCAAATTTGGCCAATTGAGGCTAATAGAGCTCAATTAAGCCCTTTGATCTCAACTGAGGCCAATAAAGCCGATGAGGCCAATTGAGGCCAATTAAGACCAATTGATGCCAATTGAGGCCAATTAGGCTAATTAAGGCTAGTTAGGTCAATTGAGGAAAATTGAGGAAATTGACCCCAATTAGGCTAATTGAGGCCAAGTCAGTGCAATTAGGCCAATGAGACTAATTGAAGCCACTTGGGGACCATCAGGACAATTGGATCAATTGAGGCCAATTGAGGCCAATTAGGCCATTTGGGTCCAATTTATTCCAATTAGTAAAATTAAGGCCAATTGAGTTCTATTAGTCTAATTAAGTCAATTGAGTCCAATTGAGTCTAATTGAGGCCAATTGAGGCCAATTGAGGCCAATTAGAACAATTAGGTCAATTGCAGCCAATTAGGTCAATTAGACAAATTAGGCCGATTAGCCCAATTGAGGCCAATTGAGGTCAATTAGGCCCATTAGGCCCATTGAGTCGAATTGAGTCCAATTAATGTCAATTGAGGCAAATTAGGAAAATTGAGGTCAATCAGGTCAATTGAGGCCAATTGGAACTAATTGGGTCCAATCAGGCCAATTGAGGCTAATTGAGGCCAATTATTGCTAATTAAGACCAATTGAGGCTAATTGAGGATAATTCGAACAATTGGGTCCCCTGAGGCGAATTGAGTCCAATTGAGCCCAATCGAGGCAAATTAGGCCAATTGAGGCCTATTGGAAAAATTTGGACAATTAAGGCCAATTGAGGTCTGTTAGGCCAATTAGTCCAATTGAGGTCAACTAGACCAATTAGGTCACTTAGGACAATTGAGGGTAATTGAGGCAAATAAAGAAAATTAGTCCAATTGAGGCTAATTGAGTGAAACATAGGTTAATTAGCCCAATTAGGCTATTTGAGGCCAATTAGGACATTTGACGCCAATTAAGCCAATTGAGGCCAATCAGGCCAATTGAGGCCAGTTACCCAATTGAGGCCAATTACACTGATTAGTCCAATTGAGGCCAATTAGGCCAATTAGAACAATTTAGGCCAATTAGGACAATTGAGTACAATTGGGGCAAATTAGGCTAATTGAGTAAAATTGAGGCCAATTGAGTACAATTGAGGTCAATTGAGTCCGATTAGGCCAAAAGGCCAATTAAGGCCCATCAAGGGTAATTGAGGCCAATTGAAACCAATTGAGTTCAATTGGGCCAATTGAGGAAAACTGGGGCTAATTGAGGAAAATTAGGCAAATTGAGGTTAATTATGTCAATTGACACCAATTGAAGCCAATTAGGCCAATTGAGCCCCATTGAGGCCAATTGAGGCCAATTGAGGCTTATTAGGTCAATTAGGCCAATTATGGATAATGGAGGTCAATTGAGGTCAATTAGTCCAATTGATTCCAATTGAGGCCCATTAGGCCTATAAGGAAAATTGAGGTAAATTTGGCAAATTTGGCCAATTGAGGCCAATTGAGGCCAATTCAGACCAATTGGGCCAATTTCACCAATTGACCCCAATTGAGCCCAATTAAGGCCGATTATTCCAATTAGGCCTATTGAGGGAAACTGAGGCGAATTGAGGCAATTGAGTCCAATTAAGGCCAATGATGCCAACTGAGGCCAACTGAGGCTAATTGAGGCTAATTGGGCCAATTTGGCCAATTTGGCCAATTGATCCAATTGAGGCCAATTGAGGTGAATTAAGAAAATAGTGGTGAATTTGGCCAATTGATGTCAATTTTTCTAATTGGGACTAATTGAGGCCAATTGAGGGAAATTAGGCCAATTAGTCCAATTGAGGCTAATTAAAGCCAATTAGACCAATTGATGCCAATTGAGGCAAATTCAAACAAATTTCGGTAATTGAGGGCAGTTGAGGCCAATTGATGCTAGTTGAGACCAGTTAGGCCAATTATGCCAATTGATGGAAATTAGGCCATTTGAGACCAATTAAGTCCAATTAGCCAATTAAGGCCAATTCTGGCATATTGAGACTAATTAGGCCAATTGTGCTAATTGAGGAAAATTGAGGCCAATTGAGCCAATTGAGCCAATTGAGGCTAATTGAGCCAATTGATTCCAATTGAACCAATTAAGTCCATTTGAGTCCAATTAGACGAATTGAGGCCAATTAGACCCATTTAGGCCAATTTATCCCAATTTATGTCAATTGATGCTAATTGATGCCAACCAAGACCATTTGAGGTCAATTAAGGCCAATTGGGCTAATTGAGACCAATTAGGCAAGCTAGGACAAGTGAGGCCACGTGAGGCGAATTAGGCCAATTGCGACCAATTTAGGCCAATTTGGTCAATTGAGGCCAATTGAGGCCAATTGAGGCCAATTTAGTACATTTGAGACGAATTGAGGCCAATTGATGCCAATCAGACCAATTGAGGCCCAGGAATCCAATTGAGTCCAATTGAGGCCAATTGGTCCAATTAGGTCAATTAAGAAAAATTGAGACCAATTGTGGTCAATTGTGCCAATTGAGTCCAATTAGGATAATTGATGCCAACTAAGGTCAATTAAGGCCAATTAGGCCAATTGAGGCCAATTGAGTCCAATTTAGCCAATTGATGGTAATTGAGGCCAATTCAGGCCAATTCAGGCCAGTTGAGGCCAATTAGACCAATGAAGGTGAAATAGACCAATCAAACCCAATTGAGGCCAATTAGTCCGATTATGAAAAATGAGCACAATTAGGGATTTTCGAGGCCAATTGAGGCCAATTAGGTGACTTGATACCAATTGTGGCCAATTGAGGCCAATTGAGCCCAATTATGCAATTTGAGGCCAATTGAGCCCAATGGAGGCCAGTTGAGGCCATTTAAGGCTAATTGTGTCCAGTTTTTTCAATTAGTCCAATTGAGGCCAATTGAGGCTAATTAAGTCCAATTGAGTCCAATTGAGGCCAATTGAGGTTAATTGAGGTAAATTTATCCCAATTAGCCCAATTAGGACAATTGAGGTCAATTAGGCCAATTGAGCCAAATTGTGACCAATTAGGCCAATAAGGCCAATTGAGGACAATTAAAGCTAATTGAGTCCAATTGAGGAAAATTAAATCTAATTGAGTCAATTGAGGAAAATTAAAGCTAATTGAGTCAATTGAGACCAATTTATGCCAATTGAGGTCAATTTAAGAAAATTAGGCTAATTCAGACAAATTAAGGCCAACTTGGCAATTAAGCCAATTGACACAAATTGAGCTCAATTGAGTCCAATTGGGAAAATTGGGGATAATTAAGGCCATTTTAGGCCAATTAGAGCCAATTGATTCCAATTGAGGCTAATTGAGGCAAATGAGGCCAATTAATTCCAATTGGGGCCAATTGGGGCCAATTGAGGCCAGTTGAGGCCAAATAAGGCCAATTTGGTACAATTGAGGCTAATTAGGCCAATTGTGGGAAATTCCTTCCACTTGAGGTCAATTTAAACCAATTTGGCCAATTGCAGCCAATTGAAGCCAATTGAGGCCAATTCAGCTAATGGAGGCCAATTATGAAAAATTGAGGCCAATTGGGTCCAAATAAGTCCAAATAGTTTAATTGAGCCCAATTTAGCACAATTGAGGCTAATGATAACAAATTATGGCAATTAGGCCAATTATAAGAATTATGCCAATATGGACACTTAAGGCCAATTGAGTCCCACTGAGGCCAATTAGTCCAACTGAGTCCAATTGAGTCTAATTGAGGCCAATTGAGGCCAATTAGACCAATTGACCCAATTGAGGCCAATTGAATCCAATTGAGGCCAATTATGCCAATTATGCCAATTATGCCAATTGAGGCAAACTGAGGCTAATTGAGGCCAATTAGTCCAATTGAGGTGAATTTGGCGAATTAAGAAGAATTAGGCGAATTGAGGCCAATTAAAGATAATAAGGCCAATTAAGGCCAATTATGGTCAATTGAGGCAAATTGAGGCCAATTGAGGTCAATTTGGGAAATTTGGCCAATTGGGGCCAATTAGGCCAAAAAAGACAGTTGAGGCCAATTGAGGTGAATTGAGACCAATCTGTCTAATTGAATTCAATTAGTCCATTTGAGGCCAATTAGGCCATTTGAGGCCAATTAGTTCAATTAGGCCAATTGGGTCCATTGTGGACAATTGAGGCTCATAGAGGCCAATTAGGAAAATTGAGGCCAATTGCGGCCAGTTGAAGCCAACTAGGGTAATTGGGTCCAATTAGTCCAATGAGTCCAATTGAGGCCAATCGATGCCAATTGAGGCCAATTAATGCCAACTAGGCCAATTGAGGACAATTAGACCAATTGATCCCAATTAGACCAATGAGGCCAATTAAGCCAATTGAGGCCAATTAGACCCATTAGGCCAATTGTGGATAATTTGGCAAATTGAGGCAAATTGAGGCCAATTGAGGTAAATTAAGCCCAATTAGTCCCATTGAGTCCAATTGAATCCAATTAATCCAATTAGGCCAATTGAGGCAAATTAGGCCAATTGAGGCCAATTGACACCAGTTAGGCCCATTAGGCCAATTGAGGCAAATTGAGGTCAATTTATTCCAATTAGGACAACTAAGAAAATTAGGCCAATAGAGGCCAATTAGGCCAATTGATGCCAATTGAGGCCAATTTGGCCAATTTGGCCAGTTTTGTCAATTTCGCCAATTTGGCTAATTGAGGCCAATTTAGGAAAATTAGGCCAAGTGTGGCGAATTGAGGCCAATTGAGGTCAATTGTGGCCATTTGAGTCCAATTAGTCCAACTGGTCCTAATTGAGGCCAATTAAAGCCAATTGATGCCAATCTGGAAAATTGAGGCAAATTGAGGCCAATTGAGACCGATTATGGCCAATTAGACCAATTGAGGCTAATTTGGCCAATGAGACAAATTGAGGCTCATTAAGAAAATTGAGTCCAATTGAGGCTAATTAAGAAAATTGATTCTCATTGAGGCCAATTAGGATGGTTTGGCCAATTGAGGATAATTAAGGACAATTGTGGCCAATTGAGGCCAATTTGGGGAAATTGAGATCAATTGAGCTGAATTAGGCCAATTAGTCCAATTAAGGCCATTAAGTCCAATTAATCCCAATTAGGCCAATTAGGCCAGCTGAGACCAATTGAGGTCATTTGAGGCCAATTAGTCCAATTCTTCCAATTGAGTCCAATTGATTCCAATTGAACCCATTTAAGTAAATGGAGGCAAATTAGGTCAATTGAGACCAATTAGGCTAATTGAGGCCAATTGAGACCTTTTGAGGCCAATTAGGTTAATTAAGAAAATTGAGGTCAATTGAGGTCAATTAATGCCAATTAGGACAATTAGGCAAATTCAGCCAATTGAGTCCAATTGGGTCTAATGGATTCCAATTTGGAAAATTGAGGCCAAATAGTCCAATAAAGGCCAATTAGGTAGAGACTAATGAAGGCCAATTGAGGCCAATCGGGCCAATTAAGAATATTAGGCCAATCTAGGCCCATTGTGTTCAATTAGGCCAATTGAGTCCAATTAGATCAATTTGGTAAATTGAGGCCAATTCGGCCAACTAAGGTCTGTTGAGGCCAATTGCGGTCGATTTGGCCAACAACGGTCAATTGAGGCCAACTGATGCCAATTGAAGCCAATAATGCCCATTGAAGCCAATTGAGGCCAATTGATGCAAATTGAGGCCAATTGATTCTAATTGATGAAAATTATGCCAATTAAAGCCAACTAAGGCCAATTGATGCTAATTGAGGCCAATTGAGCCCAATTGATGTCAACTAGGCCAACTAAGCCTTATTGAGGCCAATTAGACCAATTGTGGCCAATTAGGCCAATTGAGGCAAGTTGATGCCAATTCAGGTCAATTGAACCCAATTAGGCCAATTGAGGACAATTAGGCCTATTAGGTCAATTGGGAAAAATTGAGGCCAATTTAGTCCAATTAGACCAATTGAGTCCAATTAAGCCAATTAGCTCAATTAAGGCCAAATGAGGCCCAATGAGGCTAATTTGGCCAATTATGGCCAATTAAGCTAATTGAGGCCAATTAAGACAATTAGGCCAATTGAGACAAATTGAGATCAATTAAGGTAAATTGTGACCATTTGAGGCCAATTAGTCCAACTGAGTCCAATTGAGGCCAATTGAGGCCAATTGAGACCAATTGAATCCAATTGAGACCAATTGAGGCCAAATGAGTCCAATTAGTCCAATTCAGACCAATTGAGGCCAATTATAGCCAATTGAGCACAATTGACCCAATTGAGGCCAACTGATGCCAATTGAGTCTAATTCATCCAATTGAGACTAATTGTGGCCAATTGAGGCTAATTAGGCTTATTGAGGCCAATTGAGGCCAATGAGGCCAATTAAGGCCAAATGAGTCTAGTGAAGCCAATTGAGGCCAATTGAATACAATTGAGGCCAATTGAATACAATTGAGGCCAATTGATGGAAATTAGAATAATTGTGGCTAAATAGGGTCAATTGAGGCCAATTTGGCCAATTGATGCAAATTGAGTACAATTGAGTCTTATTGAGCCCAATTGAGGCCAATTGAGGCCAATTGAGGCCAATTAGGCCAATTGAGTCCAATTAAGGCCAATTACGCCAAGTGAGGCCAATTGAGGTCCATTGAGGCCAACTCAGCCCAACTGAGGCCAATTGAGCCCTATTGAGGCCAATTGGTGCAAATTGAGGCCAAATGGGGCCAATTTGGGCCAATTGAGTCCAATTGAGGCCAATTGAGACCCATTGAGGTGAATTGGGCTAATTAAGGTCAATTGATGCCAATTAGGCCAATTGAGGTTAATTGAGACCAATTGAGCCCAATTGAGCCTAATTAAGGCCAACTGATGCCAATGAGGAAAATTTGGGCTAATAGTGGATAATTGAGGCTAATTGGGCATTTTGAAGCCAATTAAGTCTAATTGAGGCCAATTATGCCTATTGAGGCCAATTAGTCCAATTCTGTCCAATTGAGGCCAATTAGGCCAATTATGCCAATTGAGCCCAATTGAGGCCAATTGAGGTCAATTAGGCCAATTGAGACACATTATGTCCAATTAGACCAATTGAAACCAATTGAGACCAATTAGGGTAACTATGATAATTGTGGCCAATTGAGGTCAATTGAGTCCAATTGAGGACAATTGTGGCCAATTGTGGCTAATTGGGCAATTGAGGCCAATTGAGAACTATTAGGCCAATTGATGTCATCTAGGAAGATTGAGGCCAATTGATTACTATTAGGCCAATTAGACCAATTGAGGCCAATTGAGTCCAATTAGACCAATAAATCCAATTAGACCAATTGGGTCCAATTAAACCAATTGGGTCTAATTAGGCTAATTGAGGACAATTAGGCCAATTAGGCCAATTGAGACCAATTTTGAGAATTAGGCCAATTGAGACCAATTGAGGCCAATTGAGCCGAATTAGACCCTTTGAGACCAATTGGGACAATTGATTCCAATTGAGGGCAATTATGACAACAGATCCAATTAAGGCCAATTGAGGCCAATTAGGCCACTTGAGGCCAATTGGTCCAGTTGAAGCCAATTGATGCCAATTTAGGCCAATTAGGGAAATTGAGGCCAATTGGCACCAATTGAGGGAAATTGTGGGCAATTGAGCCCAATTGAGACCAAATGAGGCAATGAGATCAATTGAGGACTATTGAGCCGAATTGTGGACAATTAAGGCTAGTTGAGGCCAGTTGGGTTCAATTCAGGTCAATTGAGGCCAATTGATTCTAATTGAGTCTAATAGAGGTCAATTGATGACAATTAGGCCAATTAAGGTCCATTAAGGCTAATTGATGAAAATTGAGGCCAATTACTCTAATTAGGCTAATTGAGTTAAATTAAGGAAAATTGAAGCCAATTCGGCCAATTGAGGCCAATTAGGCTAATTGAGGCTAATTAGGGCCCATTAAGTCTATTTAGTCCAATTAAGCCAAATTAGTGCCAATTGGGGCTAATTGAAGCCAATTGCGGCCAATTGAGTAAAATTACACCCTATTGAGGACAATTAGGCTATTTATGTCCAATTGATGCCAATTAGGCCACATGAGGCCAATTGAAACCAATTAGTCCAATTGAGGCCAATTCTGGGTAATTGAGACCAATTGAGGCCAATTGAGGCCAATTAGGCCAATTGAGTTCAATTGAGGCCAATTGAGTCCAATTAGGACAATTGGGAACAATTGAGACCAATTGTTCCCAATGGATGCCCATTAAGGTCAATTGTGGTTAATTCGGCCAAATGAGGATAATTGGGTCTATTTAAGGCAATTGAGGCCATTTAGGTAATTGGGGCCAATTAGGCCAATTAAGGCCAATTGGGGACAGTTTAGGCCAATTAGGCCAATTAGTCTAATTGAGTCCAATTGAGTCTAATTGAGGCCAATTGAGGCCACTTGTGTCCAATTGAGGCCACTTGTGTCCAATTTAGGCTAATTGGAGTGAATTGAGGCTAATAGGGGCCAATTAGGTCAATTGAGACCAAGTAGGCCAATTGGGTTGAATTATGATAATTGTGGCCGGTTAGGCCAATTGAGTAAAATTACGGCCAATTGAGTAAAATTACGGCCAATTGAGACCTATTGAGGCCAATTAAGAATAATTGAGGCCAATTGAGGCCAGTTTGGCCAATCAAGCCAATTGAGGGTGATTGAGGACAATTAAGCCCAATTGAGGTCAGTTGAAGCCAATTGAGACCAATTATGACGAATTGAAGCCCATTGAGGCCAATTAAGCCAATTTATGCCAATATTAGACCAATTGAGGACAATAGAGGCCAATTAGGCCTATTGAGGCCTACTGATCATAATGAGGCCAATTGATGCCAATTGATGCCAATTAGGCCAATTTAGGCCAATTGGGGAAAATTGAGGCCAATTGAGGCCAACTAAGGCCAACTGGGGTAGTTGAGTCCAACTGAGGACAATTAAGAAATTGATACCAATTGAGGCCAATTGAGGCTAATTAGGCCAATTGGCGTTAATTAGGGCTAATTACGGCAATTGAGGCCAATTGAGGTAAATTGAGGCCAGTTGAGGCCAGTTGAGGCCAATTAGACCAATTGAGGCCAATTGAGGCCAATTATGCTAACTGAGAAAAATTGAGGCCAATTGAGGTCAATTGAAGCCAATTGATCCCAATTGAGGCCAATTAGTCCAATTATGCCAATTTATGTTAACATAGTCAAATAGAGGCCAATTAGACCAATTAGGCCAATTGAGGCCCATTGAGGCCAATTGAGGCGAGTTGAGACCGATTGAGGTTAGTTAGGCCAATTGAGAAAAATTGAGGCTACTTATGGAAAATGGTGGTAAATTAAGGCCAATTGAAGTTAAATGATCCTAATTAGGACAATTGAGACAAATAGAGTCCATTTGAGGCTCATTAAGCCAGTGGAGCCCAATTAAGGCCAATTGAGGCCAATTAGGCCAACTGATTCCAATTGAGGTCAATTGAGGCCAATTGAGGCCAATAAGGCCAATTTGGCCCATTGAGGCCAATTGAGGCCAGTTAGGCCAATTGAGCCCAATAGAGGCCAATTGGGTGAATTGAGACCAATTGAAGCCAATTGAGGCCAATTAGGCCAATGAGGCAAATTGTAATGGCTCGAACCTCTCCAGTCCATTACATTGTGAAAATGAGGTGCTAGAGGTGTTTCGAGAGGCCAAGGTGACTTTGGGGTGCATTTGGGTGGACTATTAAGGAAAGCTAAGGGGTAGTGGCTGTCGCATGGTCTGAGCACGGTTTGCCTAAACCGTGCAGCCAAGCCGTGCATGGTTGGTTTTGGAGACAGTGACTAATGCAGGGTTAGCGCACGGTTTGTCCAACTGTGCTGCCTAACTGTGCGAGGAGTGTTTGTTGAGGTAGAGGCTAACGCATGGTTAGCACATGGTTTGTAAACCGTGTAGACTAACTATGTGGATACTTAAAGTTAGATCCTAAAATTGTGTATCTAACTCGTTTTGCCTTTGACCACATTATTTCAACCCCCTATGCGGCCATAACTTGGTATTTCTATCCCTTGAAGGTTAGAGAACCTCTCCCAAGTGTTTTGGAGGCGATCCTGAGGGTTTTCTTGGAGAATCGAAGCCGTTTCTTGAGGTATGTGCACGTTCTTGCTTATGTTTCTTAGATCTTCTTAGATCTTCTTAGATCTAATTCTCCTCTCCTCTTGACCTCTTAGATCTATAATCGTTGTTGGTAGATCCAAGTGTATGTATGTTGTTTTTAATGAGCTTTGGGCTTGGTTGTGTTAGGAGAGGAGATCTAAGGAAGTTTCGTGGAGAATCGACCTGGCTTCCTTGTGTGTTCTTCGTTTTTGGTGGTTTTTATCGAAAACCATTGAGGTAGGGATTTTACCTTCGTCTCTCTAATTTGTGCATCATGCGGGATGGGTGTCCTCTTGATTTCACGAGACATAGTAGAACTAGTTTAATGAAGAAAATAATTGTCTTAAAGAATGGGGATGGAGAAGTTGATATGTTTATCTTTGTTTATCCTGTTGTTATGTTGTGAATTGAATAGGATTATGCCTACTGAACATCACGGTCGTTGGGGGCCTATGCTTTCACAATTAAATGTTTCCATATCTTTCTAGACCGTTTTATGGATGGAAACTTTGTGGAATATGGAAATTGGTTAATCACGTAAAGTTGGATGATTAAATGAATATCTGGAACCCTTGTGTGATCACCCTGGTTGAACAAAATGGAATAATAAACATGTAGGTGTTGGTTTGGTTACGTGGTGTGTGAAAGGGGCGGGGGTGAATCCAGGGTTATTGTTGATAGTATGGGCATCAGGGTTATGGTAAATACTAAAGGGGCAATGATGTGGCACAAGCCTCGTTTTGTGATGTAGTTGTGGAGATGTAGTTATAGTGGCAGCAGGGCTACAGTGATGGGTGGTGTTTTAAATGGAAGTGGAAAGTGGATAAATGAACTCTGGGGAACAAAAATGAATTTAACACAGGAACAATCAACGGGGATTAATTTTTGATAATAAGGTTCTTTTTTTTTGTGTTTTTTGTGTTCTATTTTACTTGATTTGTTGTTAGCATGGTTTTGTTCAACGAAACGCTTGATCTAGTTCATAGTTTCCAAGTAGTTAAAGAACTAATAAACCAATGCTTTTGAAACATGAAAATTAAAAATACCCAAGTAATTTTGGGCATGTTGTTACTAGTGGTGGTCTATATGTTGTTGGTTCCAATGACTGCTTGTAAGATGTCACTGAATTATCCATGAAAGATATGAAATCTATATTAAGTAGAATTGAAAATACTTGGGAAGGAACTTTTGTTCAAGGATCCACTCTTGGAATTCTAGATAGTGTCATAGGCATTGGCCCTATGCATAAAAAGGATGTGATGAAGGCTGCTGAGAAAATAGAGCTCAAAATCTGTTCCTAAGGGAATGACAAAGTAAATATATATTTTTGATCAATAATCATCTAAGAAGACTATTACTAGGAAAATTACGGGATATTTCTATTTTTAGAATCACTATTTTTCATTGTTTGGTTGCTTTCACGTTGGTTGCAAATGTTTTCGTCTCGGCAGTGACTAATTCCCCCTTCTGGAGGAAGTTTTTGACAAGTTGATGACATGACTCAAACATGGTTTTTACAACTCCAGCATTTGGTTTGTTTTTCTCTGAATACTCAACTTGAATACCTCTCTCAGTCCCCTTCTAGTGTAAGCTCTTTCCACCTCATGCTTTCTTTCTAAATTTTTTTTCTTTTATTAAATTTATATGGGGCATGAATTGGGTGACCAATTCATGTCACAACTTTTATAAAAAAATGCAATGAGAAATGCCATGAAGGTGAAAAATCTCCTTGAAAAATAATTCTTCCACCTTCACCACATCTTCTGTCTTATGGAAAGGTATGATATGAGCCATATTAGAAAATCTATCAACAAAAACCATTATTGAATCTTTACCTTGAGGAGTCTTTGACAAATCCATAATTAAATCCTAGTTGAAATCTTCTCATGTATGCTTCAGAATAGGTAACATAGTGTATAAACAAGGATTGAAATGAATCTTTTTCCTTTGATACGTTCCACAACTCAAAATAATTTCATGGAAATATAATTGCATATTCTTCCATTAGAAATTCTCCTTTAGTATATACAAGGTTTTATGGATGCCAAAATGACTAGAATGTCCCCCTTCATGTACTTCCCGAATGAGAAAGTCCCTATAATTACCCTTTGGAACACACAACTTGTTTCTCCTAAAGATAAATCCATCATGTATAGAATAATCCTCAACAAATCCATTTTTAAATTGGATTAAAATTGCATTAAACTATATATCATGCTGATAATATCCTTTCATAAGCTAAAATCTAAGAATTTGAGTATCTAGAATGGAAAGTGATGCATACCTTCAAGTTAAATCATCCTCCACTAGGTTATCTTTCCCCTTATTGTATTTTGACACAAATGAGAATGATTATAAGAATTCCACCAACTTTTCATGCCTCAATCTCAGTTTATGTTGACCATTGATAAACATCAATTCCTAATGTTCATAATAAAGAACAAACTACTTTGGTCTCAAATAATGAGACCAATGATCTAGGGCTCTCACAACCACATAAAATATATTATCATAGGTAATTAAATTCCTCCTTAACTCATTAAATTTCTCACGGAAATATGAAATAGGATGCTTGATTTGCATAAGATCAGTTCCTATCCCAACTCCTCTGGCATCATATTCCACTTTAAAGACTTGATCAAAATCAGGTAATGCCAAAACTGGTGCTTCAGAAAACTTTTTCTTAATGATTTCAAATGATTCATTTTCTTCCTTTGACCACTAAAATTTCCCATTTTTCAAGCATTCAGTGATGGGTTCCATGATAGTTGTGAAATTGGAAACAAAGAGGCGATAAAAATATGCCAAACCAAGGAAACTCCCTACTTCTATGATGGATTCTCGCTGTGTCCAGGACTTGATTGCTTCCACTTTTGATTGACCCACCATGATGCCTTCATTGGTTACCACATATCCTAACAACACTACTTCTGTTGAAAATAACCTGCATTTTTTCATCTTTCCATATAGTTTTTGTTTCCGCGGATCGTCAAATACCCATCAAATAAGATCCACATGGCTCTCCATATACTCGTTATAAATCAAAATATCATCCAAATAAACAAAAAAATTAAAAATAAATGGTTTCATAACTTCATTCATGATACACATGAATTTGATAGGAGCATTTGAGAGGCCTAATGGCATGGCCATCCACTCAAAAAATCCACCATTAGTTTTAAAGGCTGTTTAACACATATCCCCTTCATTCTAATCTACTGGTATCCACTACAATGATCAACCATCGAAAAAATTGATGAACCATGAAATTCATCTTTTATTTCATCGATTTGTGGAATGGGATACCTTTATTTGATGGTAATATTATTGATAGCTCTACTATCAATGCACATATGATACGTATCAGCTTTCTTTGGCACCAAAAATTCTAGAACAGAACAAGGCCTCATGCTTGGCCTTATAAATCCTCGATCCATCAACTCATCCACTTGCTTTGGCAATTCCTTTGATTATACAGGATTACTAGGATATGGTGGTTTATTAGGAAATTGTGCACCCTGTACAAGATCAATCTGGTGTTCAATGCCTCTAAATGGTGGCAATACTACTAGAATATCATTAGAAAAACATTATGATATTCCCCAATCAAGAATGATCTAACAGATGATGATGAATATTCTCCTCATGGAATGACTTTTCCATCCTCAATAAAGAAAAAACTAGTTTTTTATTATTTATTGCTTTTTGTGCATGAGATTTATTTATAAAGATAGTATATTTAGACACTTTGAGAATAGATTTTTCTTAAAGGGTTTGGGACGACTTCAAAGGAGAAAGTGTGATATTCTTTTCCCCTGATCGAAAAGAATATGTGTTCTTCCTCCCACCATATTTCACTTCCATTTCAAACTACCAAGGCCTTTAAAACAACAACTGACAAGAATCCATAGGAATAACATCACATAATACATCATCAACGTCGTTCTTACCAATGGATAATGAAATCATAACCTGTTTGTTGACTTGGAGTGTGCTCCCATTCTTTAACCATTGAAATTTATATGAGTAAGGATGATTTTGAGCTAGAAGCTTCAATTTCTCCACTAGTGTTGTTGAATCCACATTCATATAGCTCCCAATATCAATAATCACCATGAATATCCGCTGATTAATTGTGAAATGAGTTTGAAACATGTTTTCTCTTTGATCTTATTCTTGGCATATTTGATCTTGAAAAACTCTTCATAGCACAAGAATGTTTCCCACATAAGCTTCTTCCACAACTTGATCCTCATTTTCAGATTCGTCACCATCATGTTCATCCTATTTTATTGCATCTTCAATCTCTTTGATCTCATTTATAGTAATAAATATTTTTTGTGTGAAATTGGCCTAAAAATGACTGTACCCATGACATTTGAAACACTTTTTATTCCCATGTTCAAAGGAGTTAGAATTCCCTTTTGGTTGTTCTGTAGCACTCTCTTTCCATTTATCTACCATCTTGTTCCGTTTAAATTCCTTCTCACCAACACGAGATTTATTATAACAAAACAAATTTATAAAAAAATTTACCACTATTGTAGTTTTTGAGAACCGATGCCTTTGGGGTCCACTTTTGATTTTCCACCTTGATCGCCAGCTTCAAATCATCATCAAGAGAGCATAATTGTTGTTACTCCACTGATTGTGAAATTTCTTCATTAGATCCACCCAAATACCTAGAAATTTTTTGCTCTTTATACTCTAGAACATCACTTTGCATAAATAAATGATCAAACTCCTGAATGTAATCTTCAATAGATTTATATCCTTTTCATGAACTATGAATTCAGAAATAAACATCTTGCTTATAATACTCTGGAAACAATCATCTCCTCAAAATTGTTTTCAACTTCTTCCATGAGAGTATTTTGTCTTTCCAATCTCATTCCCACCATTTCTTTAGATTTCCCCACCAAAGAGAATCATAATATTTAAATTTAAGAATGGCTACCTTGCACTTCTGCACATCAAAACAATTCTTAAATTCAAAGAATCATTCAATTTCTCTCATCCAATCTATAAAATCATCTAGATTCATAATCCCATAAAAATCTAGAATGTCAATATTTAACCCTCTTTCAATATCTTCATCATTTCTTATTCTTCTCATACCCACCTATGAATCACTAGAATCATCGTCATGTTCATGATATTTATAAAATGGTGCTAGACTGTGCCAGTTATATGAAGATGGACATTGGGGATGCTACTGTGGTGGAGGGGAATTAGGTCACCACGCTCTCAATATTTAAGAAAGTAGCTCATCAATTTGAGTAATTTGTGATTGTAGTTGTTTGTTGGTTATTTCCTATGGAGCGGGAGGAGTAGAAGATCCACTCTTGTGAGACATGATGGAGAGTAACAAGAAGAATGCAATATAACTTACTCATTGGAAATGTGGATCTAATACCAACTGATGTGTCTCTGGAAGCCTGAAATGAGTAATTGAAGATGAAGCAATGAAATGTAGCTTAATGACCAAGGCTTAAAGACAACGCCTCCCACCAAGGATTATCTATGCTTAAAGACTGGGTCACTAGTAAAGGAGATGAACCACCAATTCTAGGCAAGGTAAAAGGCTAAATCAAGAATAATGCATAAAAAACTTCACAAATTCGACAAATTAAATTCTATCCATGAAAATGGGGTGAAAATACATTACAAAGAAATCATAAAGAAAGAAAACCGACCCAATTAGAGTTATAAGGTATGGGGACACTCAAGGGACACATAAAAAGCACAAAAAGTACTTCCCAATGCTATTTAATGAACCCACTCTCAAAAGTAGAGAAATACCAAATTAATTATGCTTTTCTCCACCTTCCCTCTCCTCTTTATTGTGCTACTACAAATTTCCATCATTTCCCATGTGGATGAGTCATTTTGGGCCCCATATTAGTGTGTTATGGCTCACCATGGTGTTGGATGTCAAAAAGTGTGGGCTTGTTCAATTCGAATAAACAATCGGCTTAAGATTTTTATCAAGCCCAAAATTATTCTCCTTGGGCTGAATTTGATCTATATCAATTGGCCTCAATTGGTCTTAATTGTCCTAATTGACCGAATTGATCTCAATTGCTCTCAACTGGACTCAATTGGGCCAATTGGCCCCAATTTCCCTAATTGTCCCAATTGGTCACAATTGGCCTCAGTTGGCCTCAATTGGAATCAATTGGCCTAATTGGCCTCAATTGGCCATAATTGGCCTAAATTAGCCTCAATTGGCCTCAATTGGCCAAATCGGCCCCAATTAGTCTCAATTGGCCTTAATTGACTGCAAATGGCCTCAATTGGGATCAATTGGCCTAATTGGATTAATTAGACTCCATTGTCCATGATTGGCCATAATTCTCCAAATTGGTCTCAATTAGCATAATTGGATTAATTGGCCAAATTGGCCTCTATTGGCCTTAATTGACCTAATTGGTCTTAATTGACCTAATTAGCCTAAATTGGCTTAATTGACCTCAATTGACCACAATTGGCCTCAATTGGCCCCAATTGGCTTCAATTGGCCTCAATTATCCCAAACTGGACTCAATTGGACTAATTAGACTGATTGGCCTCAATTGTATTCAATTGGCATAATTGGACTCAATTAGCTTCAATTGGCCTCAAGTGGCCTAATTGGCATAATTGACCTTAATTGGCCTCAATTGGCTCATTGGCCTAATTGGACAAATTGGCCCCAATTTGCCTTAATTGGCCTTAATTGGCCGCAATTGGCCACAATTGGCATAATTGGTCTCAATTGGCCTAATTGAACATAATTGGCCTCAATTGGATGCAATTGGACTCAATTGGTTTAATTGGCCTGTTTTGGCCTCAATTGGCCTCAATTGGAATAAATTGGCATAATTGGCCTCAAATGGCTTCAATTGGCCTCAATCGTCATCAATTTACATCAATTGCCATCAATTGCCATCAATTGACTCAATTGGCCTCAATTGGAATAAATTGGGACAAATTATCCTCAACTCACCTCAATTTGCCTCAATTAGCCTCAATTGACCTCAATTCGCCTAATAGGCCTCAATGGGCCTCAATTGGCCTAATCAGACTAATTGGACTCAATTTATGTCAGTTGGAATCAATTGGCCTAATTGACCTTAATGAGCCTCAATTGGACTAATTGGTGTCCATTGGCCTCAATTGGCCTCAATTGGTCTCAATTAGCCTCAATTGGTCACAATTGTCCTCAATTGGCATCAATTGGGATCAATTGGGCTCAATTGGCATCATTTGACCACATTTGGGATAATTAGACTCAATTGGACTCAATTGGCCTAATTCACCTCAATTGGCCTCAATTGGCTTCAATTGGCCTAATTGGCCTGAATTGGCTTGAATTGGTCTCAATTGAATTAATTGGCATTAATTGGACTCAATTTTACTCAATTTGACTCAATTTGCCTCAAATGGCCCCAATTGGCCCCAAATGGCCTAATTGGACTCAAATGGACTTAATTATCCTCTAGTGGCCTAATTGGCCTAATTGACCTTAATTGACCTAATTGGCCTAATTGGCTTAATTAGCCTCAATTTATCTCGGTTGGCCTCTATTGGACTTTATAGGCCCGAATTGGCCTAATTGGCCTTAATTGGCCTCAATTGGACTCAGTTGTCCTAATTGACCTAATTGGCCTAATTGGCCTCAATTGGGATTAATAGATCTTAATTGGCCTAATTGGACTCAATTGAGCCTAATTAGCCTAATTGGCCTAATTCGACTTAGTTGGCCTCAATTGGCCTAATTGGCCACAATTGGCCTCAATTGCCCTCAATTGTCCTCCATTGATGCCAATTAGCCTAATTGGCCTCAATTGGCCTAATTGGCCTCAGTTGGCCTCAATTTTCCTCAATTAACCTCGATTAGACTAATTGGACTCAATTGAACTCCATTGGCCAAATTGGCATTAATTAGACTAATTGGCCTTAATTGGTCTCAATTGCCCTCAACTGGCCTAATTGGCCTCAATTGGCCGCAATGGGCCTAAATTGGAATCAATTGGCCTAAATTGACCTAATTGGCCTCAATTGGCCATAATTGGCCTCAATTGGCCTCAATTGGCTCAATTGGGATCAATTGGCTAATTTGGCCTAATTAGCCTCAATTGGCCTGAATTGGCCTCAATTGGCCTCAATTGGACTCAAGTGGCCTCAAGTGCCTCTATTAGCATCAATTGTCCTCAACTGGCATCAATTAGTCTCAATTGACCTCAAATGGCCTATTTGGCCTCAATTGGCCTAATTGGCCACAATTGGCCTATATGGCCTCAACTGGTCTCAATTGTTCTCAATTGGTCTTAATTAGCATCAATTGGCCACAATTGGCCTTAATTGGCCTCAATTAGTCTCAATTGGCTTAATTAGATTAACTGGCCTCAATTGGAATCAATTAGAAAAATTTGCCTCGATTGGCCTAATTGGCCTCAATTGTCCCCAATTGGATTCAATTGGCCTCAATTGGTGATGTGAGATGCTCGGTGGGACCCGATATTCATGGCGTAGGGTGACGAATAAAGGATGTAGTTTGGGTCTAAGTGGTAGATATGGGTATGGATTACGGATCCCAGTAGTCAATCAGTGCTATAAAGAGCGAGACCTACTACATAGAAAACACACTCATGGGAGGGATGTGATATCCAATCCACACAATAATGCACTTGGGTTAAGGCACGTAATTGGGGGATTTGTGATCTTGGATCACCAATTTAACTTGTTGATTGACATGGGAAGAATACACAAGATCTAGGGGGAGAACAGAACAATTCTCACACAATGAAAAAAAACAAAGCATAAGATCTCAATTAAAATATTGAATGTCATAAAAGTTCCATGGGGTGGCTATTTATAGCCAAGGGGGTAGTACAATAGTCAAAGGTCTAGTACCCAAAATTCATAAATGCTAATCTACATCATTCCCTAAAATAAAAAATGATAAATTATACCGAAGTCTTTTTTGAAAAATTTTCACACAACATTCCAAATATAGCCCACCAGATTTGAATTTTAGTGTATAGGCCACCAGTTTTGACTTTGGTGTCCAAAGATTCCCTTTCTAAAATCCTCCCTATGGGAATGGATTCCAAATTTGTGCATCCATGTGGACCAAGATTTAAGCATCATGTTTGGGCTTGAATAAGTGAGATAATGGGCCCATTTTTTCCATCTATGAAGGTCAAGATCCATTTGTCATTTAACAAAGAAAGACGAGAACCCATTGTGGCATTCAACCTCTTTAATCACCCACGTGTCATCGGGCCTTGAAAATCAAACTCCCCCACTCAGTTATTTGACTCGATGCCTTCAATATGGTTTGTATCATCCTACCCCTCTTGAAAATGAGTCATCCTCGACTCTTCATCTTCTACACCCAAAAAAAGAGAAATAATAAACACATTAAAAGTAGAACTTACACCATACTCACGTGGAAGAGAAATATTATAAGCATTGTTGTTAATCATCTCGAGCACTCTGAAAGGTCCATCTCCTCGACGAATAAGTTTTGATTTTCTTTTGTCAGGAAATCATTCCTTTCACATATAAACCCAAAATAAGTCACCAGACTTGAAAAACATTTTCATCTTACCCTTATTTAGATGATTAACATATTTTTGGGTGATCTACTTGATATTTTACCTTGCCTTTTCATCGATTTGTTTGATGAATTCTACACAACTTTTCGCATCCATATTAGTTTCTTTTCGCAAAGGAAAAGAAACTAGATCAATAGGGCCAGGGGGTTAAAACCATAAACAATTTCAAATGGATAATATTGAGTGTGGAGTTCTTGGCCATGTTATATGTGAATTCTACATGTGGCAGACACTCCTCCCAATTCTTGAGATTCTTCTTGACAGTTTTTCGTAGAAGGGATGATAGTGTCAGATTTACCACCTACATTTTCCCATCGATTTATGGATTAAAATTAGTGTAAAATAATAACTTTGAACCTAGTTTTCCCCACAAGGTCTTCCATAAGTATCTGAGGAATTTTTTATCTCGATTCGACACAATCATCAATGGAATTCTATAGTGTTTGACTACTTATTGAAATAAATATCTTGCAATGATAGTGATATAATCTATTTTGTGAAAAGGAATACAATGTTCCAATTTAGAAAGCCGATCCACCACAAGAAAAATGAAATCTCTCCACCTCTTGGTCTATGTTAAACCCATAATAAATTCCATTTATTTGTCCTCCCTAAGGGTGTTGGGGATTTGGAGAGGAAGATATAGTCCATGTCGCTCTAGTTTTGATTTGGATTAATGGCATATAAATCACTTTCCCACAAAATTTTTAACATCTCTTGATATCCTTTTCTAATAAAAATGCTCACTAATAACTATTAATGTTTTTGAAACACAAAAATGTCCCATTAACCCACCAGAATGTGACTAATTATGTAAAAGTAAAAAAGATAGAGAATTTGGGAATTCAAATCTTATCAATCTGAAAAAAGAATCCATCATGTAAATAGAACTTTCCCCAACTAACTCTATTTTGACAATGTTTATAAGGTTCACTAAAATCACTATCAGTGGCATATAAATCCTTAATGAATTCAAAAACATGGATTTTTGAATCCAATAAGGATGAAATATAATATCTACATGAAAGTGCATTGGCCACAGTATTTTCTTTACTCCTTTTATGCCTCATGACATATGGAAATGATTTAACAAATTACATCCATCTATCATTCCTCCTATTTAGTTTATGTTGGATCCTAAGGTATTTAAGATCATCATGATTATAATGGACTGAAAATTATTTATGCTAAAGATAATGTTTCAATTTCTCTAGAACTATAAAAAATGCATACAACTATTTATCATATATAACATTGTTTAGGGTTGGTCCATTTAACGTCTCATTAAAGAATAAAATAGGCTTAACTTCTTGCATGAGTACTCCACCAATGCCATTTATGCTTTCATCACATTCAATTTCAAAGGTATTACCAAAGTACAGAAGTGAAAGTAGAGGGGCATGCGTGATTCTCTCGTTTAGTGCATGGAAGGCCATCTCTTGTGTTTTCCTGAATTTGAAAGGAACATTATTCTTTGCAAACTTTATAAATGGTGCTACTAGTATGCAGAAGTCCGTCACAAATCTCTTATAAAAATTAGCATGCCCAGGAAAACCTCTTACCTATCCAATGAAGGTTGGATTTTTCCATTTTTTTAATGCTTTGATCTTCTCAGTGTCAACTTCAAATCTATTTAAACTCACAAAAAATCCAATAAAAACAATCTTATCAAGGAAAAATTCACATTTATTTATGATTACAAAGATGTTTTCCTTCCTTAACACCTTTATAAATTTTCTTAATTGATCAAAATGATTATGCAAATTCATAATATACACCAAAATTTCATCAAAGTACATTACCACAAATTTTCCAATGTATGCACATAAGACATGATTCATTTACCTCATAAATGTGATAGGTGAATTGGTGAGCAAAAAGGGCATGAATAACCATTCATAAAGATTATGTTTTTTTCTTAAATGTAGTTTTCCACTCATCTCCTTATTTCATCCTAATTTTACGGTAGCCACTTCCTAAATAAATTTTTTAGAAAATAGTTAAACCATTTATTTCTTCTAGCATACCATCTAACCAATGGATAAGATGATGATAGATTACTTTGATGTTATTGGTGGATCTGTATTCAATGCACATTCTCTATGTTCCATCCCCATTTGGTACTAGAAGCACTATTACACCACAAGGACTAAGGTTCTCTCTGACATATCCCACATCCAATATCTCTTGATCATTACTTTCAATTTATTTTTTATCTTCCAAGTAGGTGCAATATACATGGTGGTTCAGTAGTGATTCTCCAGGTATGAGGTCAATTTGATTCTCAATACCTCTATTGGGTGGCAAACCAGGTGGTACCTCTTCAGGAAACACATCTTCATACTCCTGCAACAAGGACTCAACATAATTTTTCAAAGGGGTTAAGTCATTAGTATTTAGAAATCCCTCATTGTACATGAGTACTTGGAGGTTTTTCTGTGAAAACAAATCATCCTTAACCTCACTCTTTTTTTTCAAAAATCACACTTTTCTCTTCTCAGAAATTCTTTTTCCCTCTTGATTTTTCTTTTCTCTCCATCTCTTTTCTGCTCTCATTTTATCTCCTTCCCTCATTCTATAATTTTTCATTTTCACTCTTTTATTATTCATCACCAATTTCTTATTCTATATCAATAATTTATTTTCCAAAATTTGTTTGGGGGACATGGGGTTGAGGGTTATAGGTTCCCCTTGGAGTCTAAAAGATTAATGATTCTAGAAATCGTCCTAAGTATCATGATGAAGTTACTGCCACGTTATTCCCAACAATAAATGGAAAGCCTTTATCGGAAAAACATCACAAAAAACCTCATATTTCTAAATACAAATGGTGAAAATACCTTCACTTTATTGGTGACATCTATCTCACTTCAATCATTCGAACACTAAAGCCGATATGGATTTTGGTGCCTCAAAGTCGGGAGTCCCAACTTCTCAACCAACTAATTTCTCACCACATTACTACAACTTCCCCCATAAATAATAAAGATACATACCTTTCCATTGGTCTTGTATCATGTATTAAAATGGTTCTCTCACTACTCCTTCTCTCCAATGGTCATTTGTGCACTTAAAACTCTCCCAGTGACCAGAATCTCACCATCTTCCAAAAATTATCCGCAATCAATTTCTAGAGATTCTTCCTCCTCCTCTAATGATCTCTCTCCATTGGTCTCCCATTCTAAATATTTTTTTATGGTCATGGTGTTCCGGTTTTGGTATTCAGAAGCAATTTGACCCCTTCTTTGACATTTTTAACAATGAATATCTCGATTCTTGGTTTGGTTGGCCTCAAAATTAGGTTTCTTATGTGGAAGAATTACCCTGTCACTTTTAAGATCAACCACCTCTTTTTTCCATTGATGGTTCTCCAATTTTATTTCTTTAATTTCTCTATGGAGTGAAAGGGGTAGCGGGTTTCCTAATTTTTCTACTCTTTTTGATTTGTCGCTTGATCTTGGTGGCTTGGTGGATCATATATTTTATTTCCACATGGTGGTATGTCTCAACTTGATCAGAAATCTACATATTGAGACAATGTAGGAAGTGTGCCATAGTTGCCTTAAAATCATCCACAATGTTTTCTAGAATCATGAAAATTTTCATCTCCTTGTAGTAATCTTTAACACTCTTACTCCCTTGAGTGAGGTATTAAAGCTTGTTTTGGAATCTCTATTGTAGTGTGAGGGAACAAATCACTTCCTCATGGAGAAATTAATGTCTTCCAAAGTATGAATAGGACATCCTCTATAATGGGATATATACTTCTCAAATTGATCCCACCATATTAATGAATAATCAATGAATTCAAGGGATGTAAGTTTTACTTTTTTCTCCTCATAATAGGTATGACATGAAAACATCTTCTCGATCTGCATCTCCCACTCCAAGTATGCTTCCAGATCCCTTTTTTATTGAAATGAATCAGCCTTAACCCTGATGACTCCAAATATTTCATCATCATGAGGTCTTCATTTCACTCCACTAGGTAGTTGGAAAAACCTCCTACTTTTTGGGACATCCTCAAAATCGTCATCAAAGTTCTCCACCTCCTCCTTCCTGATGTGGGAGAGATGTGGTGCCGGATCACATTGTGGGTAACCAAGGATTTTCCTCAGGCTTGGTTGATTCTCCATATTGTCAATCCCCTTCATGTAGCTCCCCCATATTCCTATTAATAAGCTTCTCTAAATGGATCACGAAAGATTTCATTTGGAGCTGCAAGCTTCCGGTGTGGGAGACCTACTTTATCTTCTTTCATCACTAGCATGGGAACTTTTTTCCCATGATTTTCAGCAATGATATATCACACGGACACAAACACACACGTGGAGGAACACACACAATATTAAACACACTCACACATGTGATGGTACACACACACACACAAAGACACACACACACACACACAAAAGATGTACACACTCACACTAACATGCAAAATATGTACACACAAACACACATGAGATGTACACACTCACACTCACACACATAGGATGTACACACACACACACATGAGATGTACACACTGACACTCACACACATAGGATGTACACACACACACACATGAGATGTGAAAACTCACACTCACATGCACAAGATGTACACACACACATTCACACAATATCTACACAATCAAGAAGGGTTTTTTTTAATTTCTCTCCACTCTCACACTCAATTCAAATCCCAAGCTCTTATGAAACTTAATACCTTGTTTAGGGATATCAAGTTCCACCAATACATACCAATACATGATTGTGTTTTTGGATGGTTTAATACAACTTTTTTGAGAGTTAATGGGTAAAGGGTGAAACGGAGGGTAGAAAATGGATAAAAGGTGGTGGAAAGGGGGAGAGAAAGGTGGAATTTGGGTCTTTCCTGATAGTGAAAGATAACAAAAATTAATAAAAATATGAGCCAAAAATTTTATGGAGATGATGTAAAATGATGTAGAAAGTGATTTATATAAATGGAATGTGCTAATAATGTAAATAACAAAGCGATGAAGACATAATAATGTCGGATTTTTTGCCTCATTTTTCATCAAATATCACCAAAAAGTCTTGTTCTTGGAGTTTTAAAGCATTAAATGATGAATGGAGAGTAATAAAAAAAATTTGAAGTCTCTCAAAGAAATGATGTGCTTAATTTTTAAAATCACAAAATAATGACCTGAGAGAATTTGAATTTTTTTTGATATTACTAATAAAAATCACATATAACAAATTAAATGTTAAAATAAGATGGATGAACAATTGTCTAAATGTAAAAATATTTCAATCCTTCATAAAAAAGGCCAATTATAGAGGTTTTCAAGAAAATGGATTTTTTTGAATGGCTGGATAATATGGAAGTATAAGGAGGGTAACAATTTAAAGTAATGAGAAATAAGGGACAAATGCCTATCGTGTCAACTGAAGCTCTAATACCAACTGATGTGAGAAACTCAGTGTGGAATGATCTTCATGGATTAGGGAAGAAAATGAAGGATGTGGTTCGAAAGTAAGTGGAGGATGATGGGTATGGATAGTAGATTCAAGTAGTCAATCAACACTATAAGGAGTGCGACCTACTACTTAAACAACACACTCAAGGGAAATATGTGATGTAAAATCTAAACAATAACCCACTTGGGTTGAGGCATGAAATTTGGGGATTTGTGATTGTGGATCACCAATATAACTTGTAGATTGACAAGGCAGGAATGCACAAGATCTAGGGGGAAATGGAAAAAATTTCACACAATGGAGAGAAATAACTCATAAACTCTCATTTAAAATATTGAATGTCATACAAGTGCCATGGTGGTAGATATTTATAAGCAAGGTGGTGGTACAATAATAAAGGGTTTATTACCCTAGTGTCATAATGACTAAACTACTATTTTCACTTAAATTCAAAAAGATAAAGTCTACCAAATACTTTTTTGGAAAATTTTCACCCAACATTCCAACTATAGTTCACCATAATTGACTTTGAGTGCATAGCCCACCAGATTTGACTTTTCTGTCCAATGATGCTATTTCTAAAATACTCAATGTGGGAAATGATTCCAAATTTGTAAAACCATGTGTTAAAAGCATTAAACATCATGTTTGGACTTGAATAAGTGAGATAATAGAACCATTTTTTCCATCCATGGAAGGCAAGATCCATTGGGACATTAATGAAGTGATATGGGAACCCATTGTAGCATTAAACCTCTTTAATCTCCCTCGTGTCATCAGGCCTTTAAAATCCAACTCCTCCACTCTGGTAATCAACTTGTAACCTTTAACATGGTTCGCATCAATTGGCCTAAATTGGCCTAAATTGGACTCAACTGGCCTCAATTAGTGATATGAGATGCACGGGGTGGCCCAATCCTCATGGCTTAGGGCGGTGGATGAAGGATGAAGTTCTAGGAGAAGTGGAAGATGATGGGTATAAATAGTGTATTCAAGTAGACAATCAACGATATAAGGAGAGTGACCAATGAATTAGACAACACACTTAAGGGAGGTATGTGATATCCAATAAACAAAACAATGTACTTGGGTTGAGGCATGAAATTGGGGGATTTTTTATCTTGGATCACCAATCTATCTTCTAGATTGATAATGCAATAATTCACAAGGAAAAGGGAGAAAACCGGAAAAATCCTCACACAATGGGGAGAAACAAAGCATAATCTCTTAATTAAATCAGGAACTCCATACATGTGTTGGACCCGTGATGCTCCTGAAAATAGACCAAGATAGTCCCCAGCCCGTACACTCAGGTTACTGGGATCTTAACTGGGCCACTCAACTGGGCTAAGTATCGTGGATATCTCCCCTAACTAGCTAGGGATTTATTTCTCCTCCCTAGAGAATCAAACATGGGGATCATTGGAATTTAACAAACTTTGAAGCTTCTATTATACCACTATGCTAGCTAGGGGAGAAATCCACAATACTCATCCATATTGAGTGGCCCATATAAGAGCCCAGTAATCTGAGTGTAGGGGATGGGGAGTATCTTCTTATGTTTTCAAGAGCATCATGTGGAGGCGTAACTCTCCAATGGCCTGGTCCTCAAGTTGGTTGGCATGGGTCATGGACAAACTATGGCCCAGCTAGTGGTGTTGGTTTGATAAAAAAGAACCCTTTTGATGGACCCATAATGCTCTCAAAAATAGACCAAGATATTCCACAGCCCTACACTCAAGTTATTGGGCTATTAACTGGGTCACTCAACTAGGCCATGTGTTGTGGATATCTCCCCTATCCAACTAATGATTTATTTTAAATCCCCAGATAATTGAACCTGGGGATCACTAGCATTTAACAAACCAGAAACCTTCTCCAGAACCATTATGCCATATGGTGTAGTAGTACTCGTGACACTCCCTGGTGGCTGTTAGGCCTGATGTCCCATGTTCGAATCATAGGGGAGGCATATTAAATCCCAGTAGGGCCTACGAATAATACCTACCACTTGGAGGAATAACTCCCAAGCAGCCTGGTCCGCAAGTTAGTAGGTACGAGGAACAACCATACTACAACCAAGTTAGTGGTGTAGGTATGTTGAAAATGTACCTTTTTTTAAGATCTTTGATTCTCCCAACAATAGACCAAGATACACCCATGTCATACACTCAAGTTACTGGGCTCTTAACTGGTCCACACAATTGGGCTGAGTATTGTGGATATCTCCCCTACCCATATGGGGATTTATTTCACCTCCCTGGAGATTTGAACCCCGTTTTGACTGGCATAATAGCCATCGGGGAGCATCTCTGGTACAATTATTCCATATGGTCTAGTCGTACTAGAGATTATCCTCGGTAGTTATTATGTCATTAATCCCTAGGTTTGAATATATGGGGAGGCAAAATAAATCCCTAGCTAGAAAGGGTAGATATCCACAATACTCGGCCCATTTGAGTGTGCCATTTAAGAGATCAGTAACCAGAGTGTAGGTCCTGGGGGTATCTTGGTCCATTTTTGGGAGCATCATGGGTCCAAGAACAAGTTTGATTGGGGGTGTCTATTTATATCAAAGGGGAGATAGAATAGTCAAGGGCCATACCAAAAATTCTTAAACCTTATCCCTACCGTGTCCCCTTAAAGTCAAAAAGTTAAAGTCCAATAACGACTTTGTGTAAAAGTAGCACATGTATTTGAAAATATATCCCACTGGATTAAAAATTGAGTGCATAGACCACTAGATTTGACTTTGGTGTCCAATGATGCCATTATAGAATTCTCCATGTGTGAAAGGATTCCAAATTCATGAAACCATGTGGTCCAAGATTTAAACCACATGGTTGGGCTTGAATAATCTAGATAATAGAACCATTTTCTCCATCCATTCAAGGAAATATCTATTGGGCCTTTAATGAAGCGAGACGGGTTCCCATTGCAGCGTTCAACCTCATTAATCTCCCACATGTCATCGGGCCTTGGAAATCTAAATCCGCCTCCTGGGAAATTGACTTGGTGCCTTCGACATGGTTCTCATCATCCTCACCTTTTGAAAATTATTTTTCATTTAATCTTTATCCTCTGCACAAAAAGAATGACAAAGATCAAAAACGTTGAAAGTTTCACTTACACCATACTCACATAGAAAATTTATCTTATAAGATCTGTTGTTAATCTTCTCAAGCACTCGGAAAGGTATGTATCCTTGTGTTTCGAAATCTCTCATTTACCATATGAATCTATACTAAGTCATTAAGATCGAATAACACCTATTTGTGACCCTTGTTTTCATGATCAGCAAATTTCTGTGTCATTCACTCGATATTTTCCCTTGACTTTTCATGGAGTTGCTTCATGAATTATTCATTACCTTTCACGCCCGTATTACTTGCTTCCTACAAAGAAAAAGGAACTATTTCAATAGGGGCAAGGAGGTTAAATCCATAAAAAATTTCAAATGGAGAATATTGAGCAGTGGATTTCTTGACCTAATTATAGGAGAATTCCACATGTGGAAGACACTCTTCCCAATTCTTGAAATTCTTCATGACAATTGTTCCTATAAATGATGATAGCATCTGATTCACCACCTCTGTTTTCCCATCAGTTTGCAAATTAAAAGTAGTGGAAAATAGTAACTTGGTACCCAATTTTCTCTATAAGGCCTTCAAAAAGTAACTGAGGAATATTGTGTCTCGATCCAACACAATCATCTTTGGAATTCCATAGAGTTTTACTACTTCCTGAAATAAATGTGTTGCAATGTTGGTGTCTTTATATTTTTTGTGTCAAGGAATAAAATGTTCCATTTTATAAAACCAATACACCACAAAAAAATGGAATATATCTTTCTCTTTGTCCTTGGTAACCACACAATAAATTCCACTGATATGTCCTCCCTAGGTTTTTTGTGTATTAAGAGAGGAAGAAATTATCCATGTGGGTTTCGTTTTGATTTGGATTTATGGAATACAATTCACTTTCCCACAAATTTCTAAAAATATATAGATATCCTAGGATAATAAAAAATCTCACTAAGGATGCATAAAGTTTTTTTAACACCAAAATGTCCCATTAACCCACTAAAATATGACTTCTTTAGTAAAAGTAAACAAATAGAGAAATTTGGAATGAAAAGATTATCAATCTAAAATAAGAATCCATCATGTAAATAGAACATTTCCCAACTAAATCAATGTTTAAAATGTCCATATGGTTCACTAAAATCGCTATCAGTTGGATATAAATACTTAATGCATTCAAAACCAAGGATTTTTTAATCTAATGAGGATAAATGAGAATATTTACATGAAAGTGCATCATAAATTGTATTTTATTTACCCTTTTTATTCTTGATGACATATAAAAATTATTCAATGAATTCTATCTATCTAGCATGCCATGTATTTAGTTTATATTGTCTCCTAAGGTATTTATGATCCTCATGATCATAATGGATCAATAATTCTTTTGAAAAAAATATAATGTCTCCATGTATTTATAAATTTAAACAATGTAAACAACTATTTATCATATGTTTCATAGTTTAGAGTTGGCCCATTTAACTTCTCACTAAAATAAGAAATAGGCTTACCTTTCTACATGATTACTCCACCAATACCAATTCTACTTGAATCACATTAAATTTCAAAGGTCTTACCAAAATATGGGAGTGAAAGTAGTGCGGTGTGGGAAGGTCGCTCCTTGAGAGCATGGAAAGCCTTCTCTTGAGTTTTCCCCCATTTCAAAGGAATGTTCTTATTTTTCAATTAATTCAATGGAACTACTAGTGTGATGAATTCCTTCACAAATCTCCTAAAAAACTAGCAAGCCCATTAAAACTTCTTACCTACCCAATGGAGGTTGGAGTTTTCCATTCTTTAATTTCTTTGATCTTTTCAGTGTCAACTTCAACTCCATTTCTACTCAAAAAAATAATCGAATGAAAATAATCTTATTGAGGAAAAATTCACACTTATTGATGTTTCCAAACATGTTTTCTTTCCTTAACACCTCTAAGACTTTTCTTAAGTGATCTGCATGTTCATGAAAAGTCCTACTATGGACCAAAATTTCATCAATGTAGCACAAATTTTTCAATATATTCATGTAAGACATGATTCATTAACCTCATAATTGTGTTAGGTGCATCAGTGAGACCAAAGTGAATGACTAGTCATTCATAAATTCCATGATTTTTCTTAAATGTAGTTTTCTACTCATCTCATTCTTTCATCCTAATTAGATAGTATCCACTTATTAAATCAATTTTTTAGAAAATAGTTGAAGCATTTAATTCATCTAGCATATCTTATAACCTAGGGATATGATGATGATACATGACCATGGTGATATTGATGCCTCTGCAGTCAATGCACATTCTCCACATTACATCCCTCTTTGGTACAAGAAGTACCGGTATGGAATAAGGACTAAGACTCTATCCAACATATCCAACATCCAACATCTCTTGAACTTTCCTTTGAATTTATTTTTTCTCCTCCAGGTTGGTCTGATATGTTGGGGGTTCGATAGTGAAGCTCTGAGTATGAGGTCAATTTGATACTCAATACCTATAATGGAGGGAAAAACTGGTGTCACCTCTTCTAGAAATACATCATCTTACTCCTGTAACAAAGACTCAAAATCATTTGGAAAAGGGGGTAAGTCATTAGTATTTAGAAACACCTCTTTGTACATGAGTAATAGAAGGGTTTGGTGTGAAAATAAAGAATCCATAACCTAACTCTTTTTTTCCAACATCACACTTTTCTCTTCTCCGAAATTCTTTTTTCCTATTAATTTTTATTTTCTCCCCATTTCTTTTCCTCTCTCACTTTCCCTCTTCCCCTCATTCTCTCCTTTTTCATTTTCACTATTCTTTTTATTCATCACTAATTTTTTTATTCTCTCTCAAAATGTGATCTTCCAGAATTTTGTTTATGGGACATGGGGTTGATGGTTACAGGTCCCCCTTGGACTAAAAAAGGGAGAGGGTTCATGAAACCATCATGAGTAACATGTTGGTCATACTTCCACGATGACCCAACAGCAAGTGGCATGAATTTATAGGAATAACATATCTCAATAATTCATCCTTGTTTTTACCAATGGAGAATAATACCTTCATTTATTTTGTAACCTTCATCTTTCCACAATCATTCAACTACTGAAGTCAATATGGATGTTGATGCCTCAAAGCTATAATTCCAAACTTCTCCACCAACTCGGTGATCTCTATGTTGCTACAGATTCCTCCATCAATTATAAGTCTACATACCTTCCCATGGATCTTTATCCATGTATGGAAAAGGTTCTCTTGCTACTCCTTCTCTCCCATGGTCATTTGTGTGCTTAGATCTCTCCTAGGGATAAGAATCTCACCATCTTCAACAAATTATCCATTATCAATCTCAGGTGATTCTTCATCTTCATCCTCTGAGCTATCTTCATTGGTCTCCCATTCTCCATGATTTTTTATGGTCATGGTACACTGATTTTGACATTAACTAGAAATTTGACCCCTTCCTTGACATTTGAAACAACGTATATCCCAATTACTTTCTTGGTTATCCTCAAAAGCAGGTTTCATGGGTGGAAGAATTACCTTATCACTTTTGTGATCAATTGCCTCTTTTGGAATTATTTATTCTTAAATATACTTCCTTTAATTTCTCCATGGAGTGAAAGGGGTAGTGGGTTTCCTTATATTTCTCCTCCTTTTGATTTGTTTATAAATCTTGGTGGCTTGGTGGATCATATCTTGTATCTCCATGTGGTGGTACATCTCCATATGATCAACAATCTCTTGATTTATTCCATGTAAAAATCACGCCATGTTTGCCTCCTTATCTTCCTCAATGTTTTCTTGAATCATGGAAATTTTCCTCTCCTTGTAGTAATCTTCAACACTCTTAATCCATTTGGTGAGGAGTTGAAGTTTTTTATGGAGATCACTATGGTAATTTGTTGGAACAAACTGCTTCGCATGGGAAAATTTATGTCGTACCAAGTTTTGATGGGACATTCACCATATCTATCCCTATCCTTTTTCATTTTATCCCACAAAATTTAAGCATAATCATAAAATTCAAGGGAATAATGTTTGACCTTTTTCTCATAAGAATATGTAGGGCATGAAAACTCCATGCATTCTTCCAGATCACTTTTTCCTTGAGAGGAGGGAACTTTCACCTTAATGACTCTAAGGATGTCATCATAATGTGGTCTATTTTGGTCTTCTATAGGTTGTTGGAACAACCTTAACCTTTGTAGGACATCCTCAAAATCATCATCAATGTTCTTCATCTCCTCCTCCATGACTTGGGGTGACATGGTGTTAGAGAAAGTTGTGGGTTACCATGGATCATCCTAGGGCTTGGTTGATTCTCCCAGTTTTCAATCCTCTCATGTACCTCCTAAAACTTCTTGTTAAGAATCTTCTCGAAATGGATCACCAAATATTAAATTTTGAGTTGTGAAACTTTCGATTTAGGAGACCTACCTTAGCTCCCTTCATCACTTTCATGTGAAATTTTCATCCCACGATATTTTTCCATGATATATTACACAAAAAAACACACAAGAGGAGAAACTCACACAATGATACACACACACCCTCATGCACAGAAAGAAACACACACACACACATAAAAGGTACACACTCACACACACAAAAGATGTACGCACTAATGCACAAAAGGATATAGACTGACACACACAATAAATAAAAAATCATGCACACAAGAATACACACTCATGAATGCAAGATATACTCACTCACGCACACAGGGATACAAACTAAAGAGCATTTGTTTCTTATTTCTCTCTACACTCAATTCAAATCCCAATATCTTATGAAATATAATACCTTGTTTAGGGTGATCACGTACCACCAATCCTTCCCCAATCAAGATTGTGTTGGGGGATAGTTTAACACGCCTTCTTGAGTGGTAAAGGGTTTAAAAATGGTAACTGGTGAAAAGTGGGTAGAAAATATGTCTAAAAATGTGGAAAGGGTTAGAAAGTTGTGGTACGTGGGTTTTGCCCGATTGTTCAAGAAAAGAAAAAATAATAACAATATAATCCAAATATAATATAGTGATGATGTAAATGTATGGAGAAAGTGATGTATGGAAATGGAAAGTGTTAATAATGAAAAGAAAAAGGAAGTAATTGTATCTGCTATTTTTCTTCTTGTATTTCTGGTTAAATCTCCCCAAAAAGTGTTGTGCTTGGAGTTTTAAAGCACAAGATGATGTATAGTGAGTAATATTTTTTTATGAAATCTCTCAATGAAAGGATCTTATTAATTTTGAAAATTATAAAATGATGAATTGTGATATTTTTTTCGAGTTTATTGCATACAAATCACATATAGTGAATCAAACTCACAAAGAAGACAAATGAAAATATGGCTCAATGTAAATATATTTCAATCCTGCACAACATAGGCCAATTCTGGAGGTTTTCAAATAAAATATTTTTTTCAATGGATGGATAATAAGGAAAGATAAGGTGGGAAATGGGTAGAATTAATTTAAATGAAGGGATAGATGCCTACGACGTCAACTAGAGCTTTTATACCAATTGATGTGAGATGCATGGGGAGGCCCGATCTTCATGGCGTATGGAGGTAGATGAAGGATTCAGTTTGGGGATAAGTGGCAGATTATGGGTACAAATAGTGGATGAAATTAATCAATCAACGCTATAAGGAGCATGTCCTACGACTTAGACAGCACACTCAAGGGAGGGATGTGATGGCCAATCCACACAAGAACACACTTGGGTTGAGGAATATAATTGGGGGCTTTGTGATCTTGGATCACCAATCTAACTTATAGATTGACCAGGTAAGATTGAATAAGAGCAAGGGTGAAAACCGAAACAATCCTCACACAATATAGAGAAACAAAGCTTAACCCCTCAATTAAATCTTGAATGTTTTACAACTGCCATTGGGTGGCTATTTAGAGAAAAGGGATAATATAATAGTCAAGGGTCAAATACTGTAAATTCATAAACCCTATTCCTTCATTATCCCCTTAAAGTCAAAAAGTTAAATTCCTAAAATGACTTTGTGGAAAAGTATCACATATCTTTACAACTATAGACCACCAGATTTGTCTTTGAGTGCATTTCCCACCAGATTCGACTTTGGTGTCCAAAGATTCTATTCTAGAATTCTCCATGTGGGAAAGGCTTCCAAATTCATGCAACCATTTGGGCTAAGCATTAAACATCATGATTGGTCTAAAATAAGTGAGATAATAGGCTCATTTTCTTCATCCCTACAAGGAAAGATCCATTGGTCCTTTATTGAAGAAATATGGGCACCCATTGAAGCATTCAAACTCTTTAATATCCCATGCATCATCAGGTCTTGGAAATTCAAATCATCCTGCCAGGAAAGTGACTTGGAACCTTTGACATGGTTCTCATCAATTGGGTTCAATTGGCTCAATTGGCCTTAATTGACCTCAATTGTCTTAATCGGATTCAATTGGAATCAATTGTCCACAGTTGGCCTCAATTGGATGCAATTGTCCCAAATGGGCTGCAATATGCCTAAATTGGCCTAATTGGACTAATTGGCCTAAATTTTCCCCAATTGAACTCAATTAGCCTAATTGGTATCAATTGGACTCAAGTGGCCTAATATTCTAAGATGGCCAAATTGGCCTCAATTGGCCAAATTTTCCAAATTTTCCTCAATTTTCTAAATTGGAAAAATTGGCCCAAATGGGCAGCAATTGGTCACAATTGGCCTAATTGGTCTCAATTCACCTCAATTGGCCTCAATTTGCCTAATTGAACTCAATTGGTCTCAATTGGCCTCAATTGGTCTCAATTGACCACAATTGGACTCAATTGGCCCAATTGGCCTCATTTTCCCTCAATTGGTAGCAATTGGACTCAATTGGACCCAATTGATCTCAATTGGCCTCAAATGGTCACAATTGACCTCAATTACCTCAATTAACCTAATTGGACTCAATTGGGATCAATTTGCCTCAATTGGCCACAATTGGGCTAATTGGACTCAATTGGCATCAATTGAACTCAATTGGGCTCAATTGGCCTCAATTGAACTCAATTGGCCTCAATTGAACTCAATTGGCCTCAATTGAACTCAATTGTCCTTAATTGGCCTAATTGGACTCAACTGGGCTTCATTAGGCTCAATTGGACTCAATTCACCTCAATTCACTTCAATTGGCCTCAATTAGCCTAATTGGACTAATTGGCATGAATTGACCTCAATTGGCCTAATTTTCCACAATTTTCCTAATTAGCCTCAATTGGACTTAATTGGCCGAATTTGCCTAATTGGATCAATTGGCCTCAATTGGTCATGTTGGCCCAATTGGTATGAATTTTCCTCAATTGGCCTCAATTGGCCTAATTGTCCTAATTAGACTTAATTTCCCTAATTGGTCTAATTCACCACAATTGGTTTGAATTAGCCTCATCTGGCCTCAATTGGCCAAATTGGCCTAACTGCACTCAATTGGCCTGAATGGGAATCAATTGGTCTCAATTGGACTCAAATTCCCCCTCCATTGGACCAATTGGCCGAATTCACTTCAATTGGCCTCAATTGTACTCAATTAGACTGATTAGCCTCAATTGGCCTCAATTGAACTCAATTAGAATCAATTGGGATTAATTGGACTCAATTGATCTCATTGGCCTAATTGGACTCAATTGGCATGAATTGGCCTCAATTGGACTCAATTTTCCTAATTTGCCTCAATTAACCTCAATTAGGCTCAATTGGCCTAATTGGCCCAATTGGTCTCAAATGGTCTCAATTGGCCTCAATTTCCCTAATTAGTATCAATTGTCCTAATTGACCTAATTGGCCTAATTGGCCTCAACTAGCCTCAATTGGCCCCAATTGGACGAATTGGATTCAATTGGCCTAATTGGTTAATTGACCTCAATTTCCCTCAATTGGCCTCAATTTACCTCATTTGGCTGCAATTGGCCTCAATTGGCCTCAATTGTCCCCAATTGGCCTAATTTGCATAAATTGGGCCAAATTGGTCTCAATTGGACTTAATTAGCCTCAATTGGTGTAATTGGACTAATTGGCTTCAATTGGACTAAATTGGCCTTAGTTGGCCTCAATTGGCCTAATTGGCCTCAATTGGCCCTAATTGGCTTCAATTAATCTCAATTGACCCGAATTAGCCTAATTGGCTCAATTGGACTTAATTGGTATCAATTGGCCTTAATTTGTCCAATGGGCCTAATTAGCCTAATTGGCCTCAATTGGCCGCAATTGGTCTCAATTGGATCCAATTGGCCTCAATTGGTCTAATTGGAATCAATTGGCCTAATTGACATTAATTGGACTCAATTAGCATCAAGTGGCCTAATTGGACTAATTGGACTAATTGTGCACGATTGGCCTCAGTTGGCCTAATTGGTCTAATTGAAATTAATTGGACCCAATTGGCATTAATTGGCCTCAATCAGTCTCAATTGGCATAATTGGCTTGAATTGGCATTAAATGGCCACAATTGGACACAATTGGCCTCAATTGGCTTCAATTGGCCTCAATTGGCCTCAATTGACAAAATTTGACTCAATTGGCCTCAATTGCCCTCAATTTGCTTCAATTGGCCTTTTTGGCCTAATTGGCCTCAATGGGCCTCAATTTCCATCAATTGGATAATTGTCCTAATCCGCCTCAATTAGCCTCCATTGGCCTGATTGGCCTAATTTGCCTCAATTAGCCTCAATTGTCCAAATTTGTCTAATTGGATTCAATTGGCCTCAATTGGCATTAATTGGTCTAATTGATCTGAATTGGCCTATTGGACTCAATTGGCCTCAATTGGTCCCAATAGACCCAATTGGACTCAATTGGGTTAATTTTCCTCAATTGGCCTCAATTGGCCCCAATTGGACTCGATTGGTCTAATTAACATGAATTGTCCTACATGGCCTCAATTGGCCTAATTGGCCTCAATTGGCTTAATTGACATAATTTGACTCAATTTGTTTCAATGTTCCTTAATTGGCCTAATTAGACTCAATTGACCTCAATTTTCTTTAACTAGCCTAATTAGCCTTAATTGGACTTAATTGGCATCAATTCACCTCAACTGACTTAATTAGCCTCAATTGGCCTTAAGTGGCCTCAATTGGTGTCAATTGGGAATAATTGGCCTCATTTGTGCACAATTGGCCTCAATCGGCCTAATTGGATGAATTAGACTCAATTCACCTAATTAGCCTAATTGGCCTCAATTGTTCTAATTGGCCTCAATTGGTCCCAATTGGCCCCAATAGGCCTCAATTTCCCTAATTGTCCTCAAATGGCCTCAATTGACATCAATTGCCCCAACCAGCCTCAATTGGCCTCAATTGGCCTCAATGGGCCTAATTGTCCTCAATTGGTCAAATTGCCCTCAATTGGGCACAATTACCCAATTGGCCTCAATTGGCCTAATTGAACTCAATTGGATTCAATTGGCCTAATTGGCCTCAATTAGCCTAATTGTCCTAATTGGTCTCAATTAGCCACAATTGGCCTAATTTGCCCCAATTGGGCTAAATTGGCCTCAATTGGGGTAAATTTGCCCCAATTGGCCTAATAGGATGAATTGACCTCAATTGGCCTCAATTGGGCTAATTGGACTTAATTGGGCTAAATTGGACTCAAATTTCCTAATTGGACTCAACTAGCCTAATTGGCATCAATTAGGCTCAATTAGCCTCGATTGGCCTAACTTACGTTAGTTGGCCTAATTGTCCTCAATCGGCCTCAATTGGCCTCAATTGATCTAATTGGCTTCAATTAGCCTCAATTGAACCCAATTGGACTTAATTGGACACAATTAGCCTTATTGGCCTCAATTGGCCTCAACTAGACACAATTGGACGAATTGGTCTAATTGGCCTCAATTGGCCTTAATTTTCATAAATTGGTCTCGGTTGGACTTAATTAGAATAATTGTCCTCAATTGTCCTAACTGACCTAATTGGACTCAATTGGCCTCAATTGGCCTTGTCATAAACTAGATCTGGTCACCATCAAAGACAACACCCGACTTGGTCCATGGGAAGGACTGAAGGGCATTCTATATCCCCACAGGCTAGCACAAGTTCCTGGGTATCACAAATAATGTTTTGGAAAAAATTTACCTAATTTTGGAATCCTAAAACATCCATCAACAATAGATAAAATGAATCTAAAACTTCAATCTGAACAAGATTTAAATAAAATTCAAAATTTAAATACATGGTTTTAGACAAATTTTGAGATGTACAAAACTCAAAATTATTATCCAATACTACTCAAGAACCACCACACGGTAAGGGGTCATCATCCCCAAGCCTTCTCCACAACACCACACCAAGGATGGAATTTAACAACCTCATCCACCATCTCCAAAGACCTTCCCCTTACCTGTGTCAAACATAACCAAGTCTTATTACACTGAAAGGTGTAATTAGGGTGTGAGCCTAATCGCAATAGGATTCCACCCCAAAATATTACATGTAATAAATATTTTAAGACAAAAATATAAGAAGTTTTTAGAAACGAGAAGTGCTAGTAATAATTTTAAAAGGATACAACTTCAATTGAAAAAAAGTTTTAGGGAGAAACTTTAATGAGTGAAAATTTTTAAATACAATACAAATTCTACTGAATGTTTCAGCCAATCACACCGTATACCAATGGTAACCACAATATATTCAATGAGAAATATTCACATGAACAACTTAGTCACTAGCTAGCTGTGAGCCCTAGGTACATCGTATCTCGTATAAAAGTAACCATAATCAATATTCTTCTTGGTGATGAGACAATAGGAGGGGAAAACCCAATGTCTTATTGGTCCCCAAACATCATAAAATTTTACAGAGCGTTGTCACCTTCAAACATTCTAAGTGAAATAGGGATGATACCACTCCGGATCACTAGCATACTAGTCCAAGTCTGCCCAACTAGATACATGGTTTTCCCTATTAGTTATCAATCAAGTTACATGTTCTATAATTACCAATTTCACATAAAAATACTATTCACACATAAAAATACCATTTATTAATCTTACACACACCAAAAATTACCCCAAACATGATCCTCACACGTTGTGTATTTCAATAAACAATTTACAATTTTCCTAAATCAATTTCAAGGGGTTTAACAATAATTTTCACATAAAATTCATTAAAAATTGCTCTTTTAGGGAAAAATACTCACTAATACCTCAAAAAGTATAAATTTCGTCCCTTTAAACATCTATTAATTCAATTCCATGAGTCATAAAATAACCCTAAAAGACAGAACATGGAATACACATGAAAAACAATCATTTTCATACAAAAATGATTCTTTAAAATAAACCACTCAACCAATGCAACTAAAAAGTTTTTCACACCCAACAAAATGGTTGAGTAAAAGAAAAAACATGTCAAAAAATCATGATAAATTCATCCATAATGTCTACGCATGGAATCACCTACCTTATATATCAAAAACCACAAATTCTTTTGTGAAACTTCAACTGCACCACTGTCACAGCACGAGGGAGTGAAAATGAAACTAAATCCACAATATTGAACCAAGAAACTCAAAATCAAACCCTAGTTATGAATCCCTAGCTTCTGGTGATGAGGAAATTCAAAAAATAGGGAAGAAAACCTAAGGAGAATGAAATACACAATAGGGGGAATCACTTACTTAATGAATATTAAATTTCCACCACCAAAAACCCCTTCGAAAATGGGTTCCAAGGAGGATTGAGGGAGCTTGGGATCCTTCCATGTATGTAAGGAATGAATGGGGGAAGACATGGGTGCACTTGGGTTATGATAGAAAGGTAAAACGTGGAAAAAAACATTCATTTATGACCTGGACACCTGTGCATGGTTTGGATGCATGGTTTAGTAATCTATGTGGCCAAACCACGCGGCCTGTTATTTCCACCCAAAACATGACCATTTTTATCCAAATTAAAGGGGAACCCAGTGGGAATGAGGGTCCAAGAATATGAGGGAAAAATAGTAGAAAATAATGACATGGATTTTAAAATTCTCCCCACCAAGAAAACTTTCCACCTCAGAAAGTCAACCCAAAGTTTGATTGGTAATAAATAACAGGTACCCTTTCTCAAACCATGAATTCCACCCCCATGTATCATAAAAATCCTTCTCGTGCTGCCAAAGGACCCAGAATAGTGGAATAGTCTTTCCCCAAAGCACCTTCTCTTGGGAATCCACTATTCGCACCGGCCGCTCAAACACTGATAAATTAGGCTCTATCTCCAACTCCTCCCAATTCAACACATGGGATGAATCTAGATTGTACTTATTTAGTTGGGATACATATAACACATCGTGAATAGATGTTAACTAATAGGGAAAAGATAACTTGTTCTCCACCTTTACAATGTGCTTGGTGATCTCAAAAGGCCTGACATACCTCAGTGTTATCTTTCACTGCTTTCCCAAACGACGATGTCCCAAATGAGAAGCCAAATTCAAGAATACCCGATCACACACAGAGAAATCAATATCTCTATGCATTTGATCAGAATTAGATTTTTTGTGACTCTAAGGAGTCAATAAAAACATACTGGTCAACTTGACCTTGTTAGAAGTCTCTTGCACAAGGCTCAGCCCTAACAGTGAGGTCTCACTTACCTCATGACAGGTTCTGGGGTCCACAGCAGAAGCCAGTAGGATAGGGAATTTAAAATTATTCATCGAAAAGTTTATGGGACTTTTCTACACTAACTATCTGAGCCTTGGTAAGGTATGATGATCTCACTTAAATTACAAAGTGAAAAAAATTAAATTTAAAAACATATCATTCCAGATCTGAAGACGTGCTCGACTGCAACTCATCACTGGGGATTGATTATTGAAGAATCCATAGCATGATCTCTCTAGATCATCCACATGCACTTGAAAAATCAGCTGGAATTTCGATCGTCAAATTCCAGGGGCTAGAGCAGTGATTCGACGATGTCTTCGACGTCCCAACGATCACCACTTCAAGATGCCTTCGATGCTTGAGAATGATCTTGATCCGAGTTCTTGGATCAACTGATTTTCTCTATAGGAAGTGGGAGTAAAGAGAGGATCCCATTTTCATTCCATAAAAAATGAATGAATAGTAATAATGGCCACCCAAGAGAGAGAACCTCCTCCTTTATTTATAGTGGAGTTAATAAATACCCAGTTGAGTTCCCCGACCCCTGTTTATTTCAACGTCTACTAAAGAAACAATTTTGACGAACTAAACTGTGTCAATATTATTTATTATTTTATCACATACTTTTAATATATATATATATATAATATATTACATGATAAAACTCACGCCATTTAATTCGACACGTTGTCCCGATTTATATTAAACGAAACTTGAATATTAAAATAATATTCATTCGATTAATATTTTCTTGTATTTACTAAACATGTAAATACATTAAATAAATTCAATCCCAAATATTTATAACTTGAATATTATTTAATTTATTTAATTCATTTGGTGATCAAAAACATGGACAACACTCAGACCCCATGGTGGGGCCCACTATGTCCATATACCTATTCAACTAAATATTGAGAATTATTGAATGAACCTCTAGTCCCTTATCTTTATAGTAGTGAATAAAATTCGTAGACCAAGAGTGGAGTCTAGCAACCCATCATAGCCCCTAAATAGATAAAGATTTTCATAGCAATGACAATAAACCTACAAACACTGACTGTGTACTATAATCTAGTTATCATTAAATATCTCATAAAGCAGGACTCACACTTGTGTCATTGTCCTTTTTCTTGCTTTATTATTTGTTGATTTGTCGTGACATATTTTCCTTTCAACTTATTTGTCCAAATACTTATAAAGGTAGCACCATCCTAATCAACCTAGCTTAAGATATACAACTTCCGAAATTTGGAAGCGAAAAATCCTTTCTTGACCATTCAACTCATGTTATACCACCAACAACTCACCCAACACAAGATACCTCACCCTAATTTCAATAACATGGTTTTTTCCTTGCATCAAAGTACGTAATCAAATGACACCCAAAACATGTGGTTCCTATTGGCAGGTATTTCCTCGTGATCTCACTACTAGATATCACTAAGTGCGAACTTCATGAGAAGAAGTCTGAATGCTAATGAGACCCCAACACCTGATAGTCAAACATCTACTATGTCCAGTCAGTAAGATGTATCTAGACCATATAACATCTATTTAATATCAATGTAATAGTATCTCGAGGTTCTCATTATAGCATGGGATCTGCAATAACCTCTCTACATGACAATTAATCTTTGGAAATTACCATTTCTATGGTGGACGTAGAAAAGTCTACACTATAATGGTAAGATGACATTATGTATAACTAATTGTATACATTATATGGTAATCACAAGTACTACATAGTTGGGTCTATGGCACCCACTATTTCAACAATCCCACTTGTACTAGAGCCAACTTGCTAACCAAACTTGTTAGCCACTCACATGGTAAATATCATGCTTCTACTGGGTAATGGATTTAACTTATGGGCCTACCACTTTTTCGCCATGTGGAATATCTTTTGTGTGAGACCTCATCTCCTTATGTAAAAATTATTAAGATAAGGTATCCCTGAGTATATCACCTTTGTCTATTGTCATAACTTGACAACTTGGCTAGTAATAATATCATAATTTACATTATGATAATACTTTTCTCACTAGGTGCAATTCCAGGAACTGGAACAAATCGTTTCATTTAACTACTTTTTAGATGCCTTAGAAGCTGTAACGTACTCATTATTTGTAGATATGGCTACCACTGGATTTTGTGAGATTGACTCTCTTATCCTTTTCTTAACTGTGACACTAGATAAAAATTTTCTAAGGATTACTAGTTTGTGTCCCACAAAAGCTAGTATATCTATTTATCCATATACCAGGTATATATCATTTTAACTCACAAAAGTACAAGATGATAGTTCGTACTGCTTCACTTATAGTGCTCCACGAAAAAATTTATATTTACCTACTATAAAGTATATCCTGATAGTATCAATTATTTTACATATTATGTCATACGTGATTGATGCATCACTAGAGCGTATGGAACTCAACTCACAACTTTAAGCTCTTCCCATGTTCTGAAAATTTCAACCTAGAGAGATTATACCATGTGACATTGGAAACAATTCTGAACTTTAATTTTTCCAACTTGTATTTCTCAATACAATGTTACTTTATGTACGATTGACTAGGTCCATGTAACCGTTATATCTACTTCGATAGATCCAGTTCCCTATAACTTAGGTTGATACTTTAAGTCAATCATTGGAGAATTACTTTCAACCTTGTATTATCTAAGTGTAAGAACAAGATCTGTTTTCCATATGTTTTCAAACATATTTCCCTTGGAAAACATTGGCGATCCCACTATCCTTTGGTATACACAAGGAAAATATTCATTTGAAATGAATTATCTAAGATCTTGTTGCTTACTTGAATTATGAAAGGTATTTCAGTAACTTCTAACCTTCATTGGCATTTGTTGGTGTCATCATCCCTTTCTGGTAAAGACTTCTAGACAGCTTCCAGGAAATATAATCATGATATACAATGGCCAATTTAATGATATTAGAGGAAATCTATGACAAGTAAAATTCTAATGAATTTAGGCATACCAACTTGGTATAACCAATCGGGCCTTATTGATACTAGTCTTTTACCATCCATGTATCATCTCATTTGACTACCCACCACAGTATTCAATTTATAATCCCCTTTTCAGTTTGATACATGGAATCCATTAATAAATTTTAATTGATCTTTTCCATCCATAGCTAATTTCCATATAAAACTTACTTGTTGGATTTATTATTCTTATGAATAATTTAACACCAACCACAGTTAATATAAAAACCATCACAATGGTTTTATCCTTACTACGCAGTATGTGTCACTGGAATATGCATCTTCCACATGAACTTCTAGAACCTGTTCCTAAGTAAACTATTTGTGTATCTCATGAATTGGCTATGTCCAAGTCAATTCAGCTCCCACAACTCTAATAGAGATGTGCACCCTTATATAGAAATGCAGTCCAATACATGAATACATTTTTCTATATTAGGGATTTATGTAGTATCCTATGCAACTTTTAGGATATTTATTTGGATGCACCGTGTGTTTATCTTGTTGTAATTTTGTTTATATCTTAAAAAACTCTTTGCATCATAATACATGATCTATGACATAATATATTTTCATCATACTATTACTTGAATGATATCCATTTTTCATTTTTAGTTGGCATATTAGTTATGGGATTTCACGATTATTTGCAAAACACATCTTGAAATATGATGGAAGTCTCTGTAGGTTGTAACATTGATACTCCATACATCATAACTTTGATGTATAAAATGTGTGTTTAGGAATTTCTCCATGCTACATTTTTTTGATCAATGTTATCATGTAAGACTCATCATTGATCATCCTTATGAACACCAATTACATGATGTAGATAAGGTAATGTGCGTTTAGGAATTACTCCATGCTACATTATCATGATTGATGAATGCTTGGTCAATATATTCTTCAACATACCAATCTGAAGCAACTCATATCTTATGACCAAACATATACTTCACTATTACATTCCTTAATAACTTATGGAATCTTATGAAGTATCGTTACCTCTAGCTTTCCTTTGTATAGTTCACACTCTCTTGTTGAACTAACCCTGGAAGCTTTGTGGCATACCTTTATTTCTAAATGGTTTCTTTTTCTAAACTAATGATGTTAATAATACCAAAGTTGTTTAGTTGTTCCATTCCTAAATACCATACTGTGTATATTTTTTATGTCCACTTTTAGTTTTACCTGAAAAAGAATCATCGTTCCAGAATTGGATAAGTCTTACATTTTATATTCATCATGTATTTCCTTTGATTCAAGTACCAGTGAACTATTTGTTGAATATGTTACCACAAAAAAATATTTCCAAAACATAAAATAATGTCTCATTATGAGAAAAAGGGCATGTGAGATAAATGTTTTGGTTATAATCAAAAACATTTTCAACTAAAATCATTCACTTGGCAATTAGAAGTTATATGTTTCTCACCACAGACTTAGGAATCACCCTTTCTCAACAGCTTGGAGAAGAAACCTTACTTCTAGTAATGTTTCTCTACTTACTTGGTTACTATATTTAAATACACATATGTTATTGGAATATTGTATTCAATACCCAAGAAGTTTTTTAGAAACATATTGATGAATATACCTGAATGAGAAGCAGGGTACTTGCTTCTAGTATTTCAGTTCATTGAGTTTTTAAATTTCCATAAATTTGTTTCATTATACGCAATGAAACTATCCACCTATTAAATAACCAACCTTATTTCATTTAAGTACATAACGAAGGTACCTTTGGCATAACATTCCATAGGCCATTTCTCCTTGTCCATCAATTTATTCGCCATAATAACCAAAAATGGTGTTATCCTTAATATTCATATTACATGGCGAATGTTACCTTAAAGGTAATGAAGCACTTACTCTATACAATTTTTTTTATCCTTAAACAAAAATAGTGTTATTGGGTGTAAAAGGTATAAGAATGGGATTTCATGAAATAATGAGAACTTTCAATCACTTTACACAAAGTGAGTGCAATCATCACATTCAAACCATTCATGGAGATGAGACTAAATGTAATCATCATCCAAGTCATGATGTAGTGACAGCAACTAACATCAGACATTGATGATAGCATTATGATAGAACCATCATATGCTTGATTCATTAGTATCCTATAAGCATTTACACCCACACTTCCTGAGGTGGATTAACAGGTTGGCACACAAGCACCATGAATTTCTGATATAGTAATAATGTACGCGAGCGCCTATACTATATTTTAAATTCATGATAGTTTGGAAATTAACTTCGTCCAATATTTATCACAGTTTTATTGTTGTATTACTTGCCATTAACTACAAATAATCTTTAGGAGATTAGTACTTTTATGTTGATTACCGAATGTGACATTACTGATTAGTTTAATCATTAAATGTCTCCCACTAATTTTTTAATTTTAGGAACCCTCTGTACTATAATCGGAATACCCTATCGGTTGAGTATTCTAGTGGAAAGGATCCCTGATCCTCCCTTATATTCTACAAGCTATGGCTATGCCACTACTTGGAGGGTTCAAGGTAGGATTTTGGATGGCCAACAACATTAACTCGCGGTTCCTTGATCTGTTGAGAGAAGTCCCAACTTCTAAATTCATTCACTTGATTTACTCAACGCTTGCCTCTAAAATTACAACAAACTAGCTATGGCTATTTATTTTCTGTAATTTTAGTTCAATAAACCCACTACCCTAATAAGAACTCCACGATAGTAAGAGGCACCCTCATCTATGGCATGACCGGCACCCCAAACACTCAGTTTTGTTCAAACTTTAATGATGGATGTTCATAATGACATAATATTTCTTTAAGGGTTTTGTGTTTCTATCTCGACGAATGTAATCCATTTCTATTAATCTTGTTCATCTATGTTGTCACACTCACAACTGAACATTAATAGAAAAACATACGTCACTTCTTTATGAATTTTATTATTTATTATTTTATGTATTTTCCCGCTATAAATAAATGCATAAAATAATAAATAAATGCATAATGGTAAACTATTACCCGACTGGTCTTGAGAAACTAATCAACCTAGGGGCATCATACTTGAGTCGAAGCATGAATCTTGATACAGCTCTCCCCGTTCTATATGTTCACTCTACATATGAAGTATCACCTTATATTGGTGTGGTCCACGCCACATATAGAAGTATTGTCTCATCTTGGTGAGTTCCATGTCACGTCTCGCATCATCCTCGTCTAAAGTAAAAAAATACTCACGTACAACCGAGGTGGGATGGGGTATAAATGTACATCATGTAAAAAATTGGGCACACAGGCCCTTATACATTTTAACTAATAAAAGATGATACACAGACTGTCATTTAATTAATTACCATCATTCTACACAATTAAATAAAAGAAACATACATGGATCGGTGCTCAAGACCAGAAGACGGGTAAAATTAATGCATGATAAAATTAAAATGCATTAAATAAGTACGAGGGTTATTTAATTAAATTAATTGAATTAAATAATTCAAATAATTCAATTAATTATCAGCTTTCTAATTAATTTAATTTTAATTCCAAAATTAAATTTAATTAATTAATTAATTTCATTAAAATATTCAATTAATTTATATCTCTGGGTATTAAAATAATTAACCAAAGTTAATTTTAATTAATTTAATTTAGATACTAAATTTAAATTAATTAAATTAATTTATTTTGATTAATTTAAATTGGTCGGTCCTCGAAACATCACTATAAGGCCTCTACAGGTCGGTCCAAACCTACGCAGGGCCCTACTAGGCCGTGTAGGGCTAAACTGGGCTGGACCGATCCGTCCAAACTCGTTCCAGATTGGGAAGATCATCCTCGACCACTTTGGGGAAAATTTCTACCTGCGAGAAATAACTTACAGGAAAAAGGGGTACCTCCCAGGTGTAGATATAATCTGGAGGGTCCGTGGTTCTGGTCGGGTCTGTTCGGTGCGGCTTGGACCGGCGAGAGCGAAGGTTCCATTAAGGGGAGTGGTGCCTGGTGGTAGGCATGTCGGCGATAGCATGAACTGGTTCGGTGGTGTCATTGTGGGGCATCTGGTAGCAAGGGGAGGATGCTTACGATGGGGTGGTCCGAAGGCGGTCAGCGGGAACATATGTGCCGGGGAAGGAGGCTGGTCATCGAAGAGTTGTATGGTGGATGACGGCGTGGGCCAGAGGGTGACGGAGGCCGCTGTGTGTGCTGCGGGTTTGGTCCAGTGGAGCCGGATGATGATGGGGTGGGGACAGGGCAGGTGCAGCTCGGCAGCAAGGTGAGGCAGGCTGCATCCTCTTGCGCTGCAGCATACTACGAGGTGGGTACGGCCGAATTCTATAGGGAGCCCGGGTTGCGGCTTGGGTTCCAGAGTGAGTGGAGGGCCAACAAGGGCGGAACCCTTTTCAAAGCTTCGTGTAGGGAAGACAAGATGCCACAGGAGAGGGCACCGAGATGTGGTGCACGATGGCAGGAAGCTTGCTTCTAGTGCGGATCGGCAACCACCTCTTGACTGGTGGCGACCAGAGCAGTCGGGGGCACATGGGGTGTGGGAAACTCAATGAGAGCGGCTGGCGGTGGCCTGCTGAGGCTAGGTGGCACGTCGGGGAGGGCGACCAGGGCGACAGAGGTAGCCAGGAGCCGACTGGGAGGAGCCCAGCGGTGCATGGTTTCAGCATCCCGAGGAAGACACAAGGGGGTCCGCGCGGACCCCATTTCAATTTTTTTCCTTTTCATTTCCCAAAGCCCTCCCCCTCTTATTGTTTTTTAACAATATCAATTCCCCTCTTTTATGTCTTTCCCCTTTTTATTTTTTTTAAGGCCAAGTCTTTGCCCATTTTCCACACCCAAAAAATTTATAAAGGCTAAATGATAGGATTTCAATTTACTAATAATAAAATTATTAAAATAAAATAATAATTTTTTATTATATTATTATTATTATAATAAAATAAATATTATTATAATAATAGATTTATTATGAAAATTAGAAAAATAGTAAAAATTATAATTTGCACAAGTAATATTATTTCCAATGAACCAATCAAAAATTGATCAGTTCAGTGGGATGAAATAAAATTTTAGAACCCAGGATCAAACTTCATTTTAGATCTATTCTAAAAATTTAAAATGAACACAACTTGGCCATTTGATATCGGATTAACGTGCAGTTTGAATTTATGGGACTGTTTTTGAACCCTATACTTAATGTTAATGAAAATTTAATTTTTTGGGCTCAGAAAATTTATGAAATCACTTTGATACCACATAATGGTTCTTGGGCCCGCAACGGAAGCCGGTGGGCCAGAGATTTTAAAATTTTTTATCGACGTGTCGAAAAAACTTGTCGACGCTGAAGATCAGAGCCAAAGTAAGGTCTAAGGTTCTTGAGTAAATTATAAGGAGGACAAAATTAAATTGAAAAATATACCCTTCCCGATCTGAAGGCGCACTCGACCGCAACTCATAACTAGTGATCACTACTTTAAGAATCCATAGCAGGACGCCTCTAGATCATCCACATGTGCTTCAAAAATCCACTGGATCATCGATGGTTGAATTCCAGGTGCTAACATGGCGATTCGACGATGACTTCGACGTCCCGACGATCACCGTATCGAGATGCATTCGACACTTGAGAAAGATCCTGATCTGAGTTCTTGGATCAACTGATTCTCTCTTTAGGAAGAGAGAGTAGAGAGTGGCACACATTTTTATTCCATGAAAAATGAATGAATAGTAAGTATCACCACACAAGATAGAGAGTCTCCTATATTTATAATGGAGTTGATAAATACCTGATTGGGTTCTTCGACCCCCATTTATTTCAACGTCAAATAAACAAATAAATTTGGAGAACTAAACTATGTCAATATTATTTATTATTTTATCACATACTTGTAATATATATAAAATATATTATGTGATAAAACCCGAACCATTTAACTCAACTCACTGTCCCGCTTTATATTAAACGAACCATGAATATTAAAATAATATTAGTTCGATTAATATTTTCTTGTATTTACAAAACATGTAAATACATTAAATAAATTCAATCCCAAATATTCATAACTTGATTATTAATGAATTTTTTTAATTATTTTGGAGATCGAAAACTTGGACAACACTCAGACCCCATGGCGGGGCCCACTATGTCCATATACCTATTCAACTGAATAGGGTGGATTCTTGAATACGATATTGTGTGTAACCCTCTAGGACCTTATCTTGATTGCAGTGAATAAATTCAAAATCCAAGAGTGGAGTTTAGCAACCCATCATGGCCCCTAAAGAGATAATGATTGTCCTAGCAATGACAACCAACCTATGAACACTGACTGTGTACTATAATCTCTTTTTCAATAAATATATCATAAGCAGGACGCACACTTGTGTCATCATCATTTTTGTTGCTTTCTTATTTATTGGTCTATCTATATGGATTATCCTTTCAACTGATTTGGCCAAGGACTTATGAAGGCAGCACCATCCCGATCAATTAGGCCTGAGTTATATGACTTCCTAAACTTGGAAGTGACAAATAATTTCTTTAACATTCATCCAATTTCATACCACCAATGACGCACCCAACACAAGCTACCTCACCATGATTTCAATACCATGGTTTTTTCCTTACATAAAAGTACGCAATCAAATGATACACATTGGTAATGGTCTCAAATCAGGAGACCAATACACATGTCTATAGATAGTAATGACCAATGACACCCAAAACATGTAGTTTTCCTATTGATGGGTCTGTCCTCATGATCTCACTACTAGAGATCACCAAGTGCGAACTTCATGAGAAGATGTCTCAATCCTTATGAGCCGCCAACACCTGATAGTCAAACATCTATTGTGTCCAGTCAGTAAGACGTATCTAGACCATAGAACATCTATTTATGATTAATGTCAATATTTCTTGTGGATCTCATTATAGACTGAGATCTGCTATAACATCTTGACATGACAATTAATATTTAGACATTACCATTTCAATAGTGGATGCATAAAAGTCTACACTATATTGGTAAGATGACTTCATGTATAACTAATTGTATATATGATATGGTAATCACAAGTACTGTATTGTTGGGTCTAGGGAACCCACTTTTTCAACACCTCAGCCCAGCATAGGGGGGACAGACAAGGCCGACCATAGAGCACATCAAAAGGATCCATTGGAATCAAGGATTGATAACTGTTATTATAAGAAAACTCTAATAATCCCAAATGATTATCCCAATAACCTATGATGTCTAAGACACATGCATGGAGCATGTCTTCCAAAATCTAATTTTCCCCCTCCATCTAACCATCCATTTGAGGATGGTATGTCATTCTCATCTTAATTTGTGACCCTAAACCCTTCTGAAGGACTTCAAAAATATGAGCAGTAAAATGGGGGTCTCTATCTGATACAAATACTAATGGCATGCATTGAAACCATACCAGCTCTTGAGTATTCAATCAGCCTAACTCATCCAATTTAGTTGTGTCTCTAATTGGAATGATGTGGGATGATTTGGTTAGACATCAATCAACACCCAAAGTGTTCTTACCCCATTGTGTATGAGGTAATACAACAATGAAATTCATTGAGACCTCATCCCACTTCCATGTATGAATGGGTAATAAATGAAGCAAACTAGAGGGCCTCTGATGCTACACTTTTAGCTACTGACATGTATAACACCTCGATAAAAAATAAGCTATGTCTCGCATCATACTTAGCCACCATAACTACTAAAGAACATCATAGTACATTTTGGTATCCCCACGATGAACTTCCCACTGAGATGGTGGCTATCATTATAATGACCCATTTATTCTCATTGGATTGAGAATACAATGATTCATTACATGGCCTTAAGAAACATCCTCAAGACTCCAATGGCTGGAAATATATATCTAACGGTTTCAAAATAAAGTGGAGGATGATTTAACCTTAAAAAATTAAACCACTAACTCAACAACCCATATCCAAACAACTCTCTATATGATGCATGCACAATGAAAGACAATTAAACCACTTTACTCATATCAAAACAACATAAAAGTGTGCAATAGCAGAAGAAAAAGCCACTATAAAAATAAATAGTGGAAGAACAACTATTGACTCCAAGGAAACCACAATACTTCATTCTCCTCAATATCTATGCTCCAAGATCACCAAAAATCCCAAGTATCATGAGGTGGTGCTAAAAACATTTGATACTTTACCTTTTACCATGTATTGGAATGTAACATCTGAAAAAGCACCAAACTGTAAAAGTAGGTGTGAGTATGAAACTCATTAGGCCTTCCCCCAATTAATTCCCTACTCATGCCACTAGGATAGAATATTTATCAAAATTTATAAAAAATAGTTTATATAAAACAATTCCTCAAAACAGTTTATAACTAAATATAAACATGTTTTCAAAACTAGTTGTAACCAAAAGACAACAAGAAACCTTTAAACCAATTTTCAGCAATTCATACTCTCATAAAAACAACCAAAAAAGATTTAAAACAAATTCTCATTATAATTTTATCATACCCATTCCATGGTTCACAACCCACCCACACATGCATGCTTGTTCAACACTTCCATACTCATGAGCGGTCTCTCATCTTATCAGCTTGTGTTCCACTGACACACGACCCTTATTTAAGATCACATACCTTGTACCCCACTAGTACACACCCCTCATTTAGGGCCCCATCAACATGAACTCACACACCCCACATATGCCAAACCATTAAAATTCCCCAATTCAAACCATTCAATAAAACCACACTTTTGTTGAAAACCAAAGAACAAACTCATTTCAAAATAGACATTTGATTTCAATAAAACATACCCTTTTATTTAAAACATCTTATCAAATCATATTCCATAGTTCCAGTGAAATACCTAATTTAAAATCGATATTTTAAATTCAAGATCAAATCACTTTATCCAAAATACCCAATTTTGCAGATTTCAAACAATTTACCAAAATACCTCAAAAGAGGGATTCCAACCAATTTATAACATCCAAATCAAAATATATTTATCATAAATAAATTAATCTAAAATAATGAAATTCAGTTCTACTGAGTGGGGTTAAGAGTGAAGCCACCTACCTTGAAGGTTTTGATGAAACTCGACAATGGATGGAGAACTCACAAGGAGTCCGGTTGGTTTTCCACAAAATTACCTTAGATATCTTCCCCTGCCATCAATAAACCCAAATATCATCATATTTGGAATCCCAAAATATAGATGTACCCATAACAGACATTGATCTGAAAAAGAAAGAGGGGAGGAGAAGTAGATCTAAGTAGATCTATGAAATGATACAAGACCGGTGAGGAATGTCACTTACCACGAGAATAGGGCCTGAAAACGCCAAGGGAAGGATTTATATAAACTGAAATTCAATTTGGACAGGTTATAATACCTTCAATAGAGATTAATATCTTATTAGGGGTTCATAGATGAAAAAAAGGGAGATATCTCAAAAATGAGTGAGATCCTATTTTTAAGGATCTAGTTTTGACTCTGCGCACAGTTTGACTGCACAGTTAGACAAACCATGCACCAATTGTGTGCTAGATACTACCTTAAGGAAACCTCTACGTGGCCTCCTCACATGGTCTCCCTAACTATTCTCAAACAGTTCCGAAACTACTACCTCAAAAATTATCAACTGAGAACAAGACACACAATTTCTCTTAAGATCTTCGTACGGTTTAGGCAAACTGTGTTCAGACCGTTCACATACTCTTTATCCCCCAAAACTCCTTGAAATCTCAACAAAATATCCCAACCATAACCTGTAAACTTTATGACAATAAAAATAATCGATTAAGGGTTACATACCAAAAACTGGGTGTACAACATTCTCCCCACCATTGGTCTTCCCATCCTCTGTAAGTAAAAAACCCCTGCTTCCCTAAAATTGTTTTGACCATTTATCTTTCATTTCATTGTCACATTACCACATCTATTCATAAATCTAACCATGATTCCATAAAAACTACACTAGGTCAATGCTTTTCCCATACATTAATTTTTCTTGCCTATCTACAATCTGTCCAGGGATATGTACCAATGAATCATCTGGATCTAGGTAAACATGATCCCATATGATCACATAGTCAGAATCCAACTGATACTTTTTCAATTGAGATACGTGGAACACATTATGCACTAAACTAAACCTTGGTGGTAATGTTAACCGATATTACACCTCACCAACCCATTCTAGTATCTCAAAAGGTTCTATATATCAAGGAGATAACATTCCCTACATCGCCAAATGACAATGTTCAAGACATGGAGAAATCCTCAGGAATACATGATCACTCACTATGAATGACAACGATCACCAACGATGATCTATATAATATTTCTGATAAATATGAGATGTCTCCAACCTATATCTGATCAAATGGATATTATCTGTTGTTTCATGTACAAGGATCGTCCCGAATGGTGATGTTTCACATGCTTCCACTCATCATAGTGGAGAATGACAAGGACACCCATACAATGCTTCAAATGGAACCATGTGTATTGAGTCCAGATAGATTTTTTTAGATGATAACTCCACTAAGGGTTTGTGATCCTCTCATGAGCCACCAAAATCGATTACATAATCCCACAACATGTTTTCCAATGTTTGTATCATCCGCTCAAACTGGTCATCTATCTGAGGATGATATGTCATACTCATAGTCAACTTAGTTCCAAGGGCTCTCTGTAAGGATTTCTAGAAATGATATGTGAACCTTAGATCTCTATCTCGCATGATTGAAATTGCTATATCATTTCTCTTTAACACTTATTGGTTATGGATTTTTAACAGATCCTCTACCGTATGAGTTTCAAAAATTGGGTTGAAATGATCCGACTTCATGAGCTGATCCACTATCACCCATATTGAATCATTTTTCCGAACTATTCTTGGTAGACATATAAAAAATCCATAGCTATTTTCTTCCATTTCCACATATGAATCTCTAAAGACCGCAGCATACCCATTGGTATCTGATGCTCTGCTTTAACCTGCTGACAAGTTAATCACTGTAAGACAAACTCGACCACCTTCCTTTTCACATCGCTCCACCAAAACTGATCCTCCAATGTCTTATACATATTCTGTGTACCCAGATGAAAAACCCATCTGGAATGGTGGTAAGAATGAAGTATTTTTTTGTGATAAACCATAGGTACAACCATCCAATCTCTGTAACATAAAACCGAACTCCCATAAAATTTCTATCCCTCAATGGTCTCCCCACCATTGAGTTTTGAACTCATAACTAGGAATTATGCATCAGATGATTGTTCCACTTTGATCATCTATACCAAATTAGGAACAAGTGTAGCTAAAAAGAAAACTACAACGTCACCTCTATCTTCACATTCCACATGCATGTTGTCTAGGACTGACATCAACTTCCATTCATCTAAAGCTTCTTTCACTAGTTGATCATATTAATTTTTACTTAATGCATCATACACTATATTTCCCTTTCCCAATGTTTACATCAAGTCAATGTAAAACATCTATAGATACTCCATCCATCTCCTTTGAATTATATTCTAATATCTATTTGATAAAATTCATTTCAATCTTTTATGATCTATACACACAAAAAATTTATCACCAAAGAGATAGCGACGCCAAGTATTCAGAGCATGAATGATTACACCTAACTCAAAGTCGTGTGTTGGATAGTTATTCTCATGCACTCTTAACTGCCTTGAACCATAAGTAACCACATGGTCTCCTTACATAAGAACACATCCCAACACCAATCTCGGAGCATCACAATACACGACATACCCCTATCCAGATTTTGGAAAAATCAAGATGGGTGCCGATGTAAGATGAACTTTCATTTCCTAGAAATATTTATAGCATTCTTCAATCCATTTGAATAAATAATTATTCTTTTTTTGAGATTTCATTGGTGAGGATATTCATGAGAATCCACACAAAAAGTCTCAGTAGTAGCCAGTTAGACCATGAAAACATTATATCTAAAAGACATTCTTTGTTGGTTGTCATGAGATCACTACTTCTATCTTTTAAGGATCCACTAAAACACCTTTTTTTGAGATTACATGGCCAAGAAAACATACCTCTTGTATCCAAAAATCACACATATATAGTTTGGCATACAACTGGATGTCTCTCAATATCCCCAACACTATCACCAGGTGTTTCTCATTCTCAAACTTTGTCCTTGAATACACCAAGATGTCATACAAAAAACCATAAAAAAAGAATCCAGATATTTCTGAAATATACGATTCATCAAATCCATGAAGACCAGGTGAATTATTAATAACAAAAGGCAATACCACACATTTTTAATGGCCATATCTACTCCGGAAAGATGATTTTGGAATATCTTCCTTCCAAACTCACAATTGATTATATCCTGATCACAAGTCAATTTTTGAGAACCATTGAGCTCCCCTCAATTTATCAAATAGATCATCAATGTATTTAAGTGGATATCTATTATTTAACGTAACATGATTAATCTTACAATAGTCAACACACAATCGAAGAGTTCTATCTACTTTCATCACGAACAATACCGGTGCAGCCCATAAAGATGTACTTGTCCGAATGAAACCCTTTCTTTATAGATTTTCCAACCGCAATTTCAATTCCAATAACTTTGTTTGTTCCATCCAATAAGACGAAATGAAAATATGACTGGTCCCTGGAAGGATGTCAATCTTAAACTCCACTTCACTTATAGGTGGTAACCCTAAGAAGTTCTTTGGAAAGTCATTTGGAAATTGATGAAAAATTTCTAGATAATAGACATATTTGATCTCTTCCATCGATGCCATGGACAACACCATCAACTGATAAGAGATTGTTCCCACCACTGGTGCCAACATGCTTGTTTCACCTTTCTTTACAAGTCTCTCTCCTCTAAAGAGATGTTTGATTCCATCCATAGATGTGAAACTAACCATTATACTATAATAGTTGATGTGATCCTTGAATGTTTTCAACTAATACATTCCTAGGATTACATCATATACATTCATGTCCAACACCAAGAAGTCCCATTTCATCTCATCTCCATCAACATTTATAGAATATTCTCTATAAAAAAAGTCTTGACATTATCTTTCAATGAGAGGATTTTTATGATTTATCAAGGAAGGCATCATTTCAAGTTTTATGCATAGCTAGTCATCAACATGAGAGGAAATAAAGGAATGATATGCACTAGTATCAAACAGTGCTTATATAAGGGTAGAATTCTATAGAATCATACCTCTCACTATAGATGGTCTAGCATGATCATCCCAAACCATCTACTCAGCTCCATACAAATACATCATTATTGTACACTACTCCTTATAGCCTTGTTAAGATTTCCCTTGATGAGGAGTCATGGTATTCCTAGAATCACGATGGAAATATTTTCTCTACAGATCAAATTTATTGTGTTTCCTTCATATTGTTGAAGCATATAGTGTTTACGACACCTAAGAAGTGTCTCGAGCACCTGACCTCAGAGCACTGCGATAATAGTACTGAATATTACCAAGTTTCTTGCAATTATGGCATGCTCTAGGTTGTTCTATACACTCTAGATTTATGAGGTCAAGAAAACCACATTGCAAATAGATTTCTTAACTCTTGGGTCATGTAGGAAGGTTCACAGGTCTAGCTTTTAGATTTTGAGTCCCACTCCCACCTTGGAAATAGGTGTCCCTCTTTCACTTGATCCCAACATTCGAGTTCCCACCATTCCCTAAAGGTATAATAATAATTCCTCCTCCCACTGATCCTGAGATATCACGTTCAAACATTGTCACTCTATTAACCATTTCTATATAATCCATAATATATAGCACTAAAATCTTCAATCGAATCTCCTGCCATAGACCTGATTCTAATATGAGTGCCTTCTAGGATGCACTCGTTGCATCTTCTGGTGAAAAGTGCACTAAATTCATGATTTTAGCCGCATACTCGGTGATAGAGAGATTATCTTGCTTCTTTATAAAGAAGTTATTCATCCTATGGATCCTAAATGTGTGAGGATAGAATTGTTTGTTAAACAATTCATCAAAATCCTCCCAAGTAAGGTCTTGATCCACTTTCTCCTGCACTGCTAGATCCTGCCACTGGTGTACAAGATCCTCGACCATATAAGTCACTATCTTGACTTTCAGGTCCACTGGTGTGCCAATGAATTCGAAGATATGATTCATCCTGCTAAGCCACACCTCCACCCATTCAGGTTCAGAATCACCCCAGAATATGGGTGGATTCTACTTCATGAACTAGATGGAATGATCCTTATTCCTTGGTTCATCCCTCTAGTTCCCTATATCCATAGCATGAAAATCATGGACGATACTTTGAACCAACTCATGGTTAACCTGTGGCTCAGGCGTAACCACATTCTCTGTAGCTTCTACAAGTTGGATTCTACAATGTCTACCAGGTTCCATTTTCTAAACCAACATAAAACTCTATTTATCTCACACTCTAGCAAATCATGGATTGTATATTTCAAATTCTATCAACTCATATATCACAATAAGGTTCTCCAAAAACAACTTTTTTCACATTCAACCAATTTTTGAATGATCCACTATTGCTTTTGAAAATCAAACCATTTTCAAAGTACATCAATCATGCCCTTTTTTCAGAGTATTCCATTTGAAAAAAAATTCAATTTCATACCTTTTCAAAAATCAAAACATTTAGACAAAAATAAATCATTACTCTAAATTATGTATGCTCTTATGGGGGGATGTCATTCCTCTATGATGAATTTCATGCTAATATCATTGGATAAACCCATGAAAATGAGATTCCAAAATCCTATATGTGTCTCCAAAACACTTATGTACCCAAATCCTTGGTAACTTGAAGTTCAGCATAAACGAGTTAGCTACATCCTTTTATGTTGTATATTCTAAGTTCTGACATTCCTAATACTTTCTAATATTACACCCCAAGGAATAGAAAAGAAGGAATTTCCACTCCAAAACCAATAAAATGAAAACTACTTGTTAGGAAAGGACCGAACAAGATGATACCATTTGTAATGATCCACTTATTATCATTATCTTAAGAATACAATGAGTCATTACTCGGCCTTAAGTGACACCCCCAAGATTCCAAAGTTTGGAAATAGATTTCAAAGGGTTTATAAAAAATTGGTGGATGATTTACCCTTTAAGAATAAAGCCATTAACTCAACAAACCATAGCCAAACAAATCACTATATGATGCATGCATAATGAAAGACCATTCAACAACTTTACTCATATGAAAACAACATCAAAGTGTGAAATAGCGGAAGAAAAATCCTCTATCAAAATAAATAGTATATGAAAAAATAATGAATCTAAGGAAACTATAAGACTTCTTGATCCTCAATCTATATGCTCCAAGATCACCAAACATCCCAAGTATGACGAGGTGGTGCTAAAAACATGTGATACGTTACCTTTTCCCATGTCCTGGAAGATGGAATCTGCAAAAGTACCGAAGTTCCAAAGTATGGGTGAGTATTAAACTCATTAGGATTTCCCCCAATTACTTCCCTACTCATTCCACTAAAATAGAATAGTTATCAACATTTATATAAAATAGTTTATATAAAACAATTACACAAAATAGTTTATAACTAAATATAAACAAGTTTCCAAAACCAGTTGTAAACAAAAGACAACAAGTGATCTTTAAACCAATTTCTAGAAAGTAATACACATAGAAAAAAAACTATAAAATTCTTTAAACCCAATTTTCATTATTATTATGGAATACACATTCCATGGTTCACAACCCACCCACACATGCATGCTTGTTCGACAGTTTGATATTCATTAGCGGTCTCTCATCTTATCACCTTGTGTCCTACTGACACACAGCCCTTATTCAAGGTCACATACCTTTTACCCCACATGTACATGTCCCTCATTCAGGTCCCATCAACAAGAACTCACACACCCCACATATGCCAAACCATTTAAATTTACCAATTAAATCCATTCAATAAAACCACACTTTTATTGAAAACCAAAGAACAAACTCATTTAAAAATAACCATTCAATTTCAATAAAACATCCCATTTTATTGAAAACATCTAATAAAATCACACGACATAATTCTATAGCAATCACAAATTTAAAATCCATATTTTGAATTCATGATCAAATCACTTTATCCAAAATACCCAATTTTCCAGATTTCCAACAATTTAACAAAACATCTCAAAAGAGGGATTACAAAGAATTTATAACATCCAATTAACAAGAAATATATAATAAAGAAATATATTTTAAATCATTCCATTCAGTTATACTAAGTGGAGTCGAGAGTAAAGCCACCTACCTCGAAGGTATTGATGAAACTCGACAACGGATGATGGGCGCACAAGGAGCCGGGTTGGTTTTCCACAAAATAGCTTTAGATCTATTCTCCCCCCAACAAAGAACTCAATAATAATAATATTTTTCATCCCCCAACATATATCTACCCATTAAAGGCTTAGATATGAAAAATAATGAGGAGAGGAGAAGTAGATCTAAGAAACGAGACAAGAACGGTGAAGAACGTCACTTACCGTGAGAATTGGGCATGAAAATTCCAAGGGAAGGCTTCAGATTGACTCCAATTTTATTGGTAGAGGTTCTATTACATTTAATGGAGATGAATATAGAATTAGGGGTTCATAGGAGAAAAATTGAGGGAGATATCTCAAAAATGAGTGAGATCCAATTTTTAAGGATCTTGTTTTGACTTTGTGCACAGTTTGACCGCCCAATTAAACAAATTGTGCCCCAACCATGTGCTAGCTACTACGTTTATCAAACCCCCACACAACGTCCTCGCAAAGTCTCTATAAATTTTCTCAAACCATGCTGAATCTACTGCCTCAAAAATTCTCAACCCAATACAATCCACACGGTTTCTCCTATGATCATTGCATGGTTTAGGCAAACCGTGTGCAGCCCGTACACAACCTCTTTATCCTCCAAAACTCCATGAAATCTCTCCCAAATATCCTAACATTAACCCTTATATGAACATAAAAATATTCTATTAATGGTTACATACTAGAAATCATGGGTACTATAATCACCCATGACCACATTCCCTAGAGACAACAACAACAATGAACGACCCATGAAGCACAAGATGCCCTCGAGAGATGAAGATCAATCAGAAGACATATCCACACCATGAAGAAACTGCATCAACCACTGACATAGATCTTCACGGGGTTGATCTCTCTGAATCAACTCTAAAAGGGAATAAGTCAATTGAACTCTCACCAAAATGCACCTCCACTGTGCTCCTTGGTCTCCATGTGCATCTGAGCAAAGAGGCCCATCAGAGTCCACTCATCACTTTACTTCCCAAAATCCTTCATTGATACTCTTTATCTAAAGTAATTATCCACCTCATTACCCTTGACTGGGGTATAGATAATAATGATTTCGAACCCCTGCAAGTACTCGATCCAACACTGCTGCCTCAGATTAAGATCCTTCTGTGAGAAAATATAGGCTAAACTCTTATTATCAGAGTATACAAAAAACTTCTCCCCAAAGAGGTAGTGACACCAATTCTTTAAAGCATGAATCTCAATTACTAAATCCAAGTCATGTGTCAGGTAATTCATTTCATGTGGTAGGATTTGGTGAGATCCATATGCTGCCACATGATCATCTTGCATAAACACACACTTGAGACCCATACCTGAAGCATCAAAATACACCACATAGACATTTCTAAATTCTAGAAGGATCATGAAAATGGTGGTAGTAAACTATAGATTCAGCTCCTAAAAGGATTCTGAACATTGTGGTACCTATTCAAACTTAACCCCTTTTCAGGTGAGTGCGGTCATAAGCCAAGAAAGCAGAGAGAAATATCGGAAATACCTCCTATAGTAACATACCAGACCGAGGAAACTTCTATCTTGAACACATTCCTTGGATACTCCCATGAAGTAACTACACTGATCTTCTCAGGGTCCAATGAAACCCCCTACATTGAGATCACATTCCCTAGAAACATTGCATCCCTAATCTATAAAGTGCACTTGGACAACATTGCATAAATGCAAAAATCCCACAGGGTTCCCAAAACGATCCACAAATGATGATCACTCTCTTCAACAGATCCAAAGTGTACCATGATATAGACCATAAGTACTAGAATGAAGGATTCAAGATAATTTTGGAACACCCTATTCATGAGATCCATAAAAATATCAAGAGCATTGGTCAATCCAAAAGGCATGACCAAGTACTCAAAGTGGTCATACCTGCTTCAGAAAGTTGTGTTCAGGATATCAGCCTCTTTCACCCTGACTTGGTGGTAACCTGAAGACAAGTCTATCATAGAAAACCACTTTTCCCCATTCATCTATTCAAATAAGTCATCCATTTGAGTCAAAGGCTATTTGTTATTGATGGTTACCTTATTTAGTATCCGTTAGTCGATACCCAACCGGAGGGATCTGTCGGCCTTCTTCGCAAAAAAGATAGGTGTGGCCCAATGAGAGAAGCTCGAGTAAATGAATCCTTTGGATTCAAATATTCTAGTTATATATTTAATTCCTTAAACTTTTTGGGGTCCATACAATACGAGGGAAGAGATATCAACTGTGTTCCCAGTGCCAAATCAATCGAGAACTCCACATCCCGCTCTGGGGTAAAGCCTGAAAAATCATCTGAAAACACCACTAGGAACTCATCAACTATGTGAGGTAGTCCACCATCAGGATCATGAAAATTATACTATAGCACAAGTGATGATAACTAGAAGTCTATATTTCTCAACTCTGCGAGTGGAGGTCTCGCACGACCTGACTGAGTATCCCATTCCCCATGAAAACTTGATGACTCCCATTAGGTGACATGAAAATCACCTTCCACATACAGAAATAGATATGTGCTTGAAAGTGAACTAACCAATCTATGCTAAGGATTATTTCGAAAAGGTATATATCCAAGACCAGGAGGTCCCACTCCTTCTCAACCCCTATCACAAAAAGTGCACACGGCGGGCACCTAAGACCTTGCTCCTTCTTATTACCCAATGATGTCCCCAAATCCATCGTAAAAGATAACAACTCGGTTGAAAAATTTAGTAGGTTCAAAATACGGGAAAAGATGGAATAAATAGAAGCACCAGTATAAAAAAGAATGGTATCTTTGGAAGATGCAATCAAAACGGTACCTCAAACTATCGGAGGCCCTACATCTGATCCTGCTAGTGCCCGATCCACTGAATGAAGATTCCTTAGTCTATTCTGGAGAAAAACCAATCACCTGTGCATTTTCCCAAAACTGGATCTGCCCAGTAGATGATCCAACACTATCTCCATGACCACCAAACCATGATCCCCCCATCCTCAATGGATCTGACTGAACCAGTACTCCCCTAGAAGACATAGATTCTTCCCCACTCTGGAGTGGACATGCCACCTTGAAAAATCACTGCAAGTGTCCCATAGATCCACTCTGATAACAAGGATTATGAGTAAATGTACATGCTGGTTGGTTTTTCCCAAGCCTTCCACAATGGTGGTACACAACAGACCTCGCATGAAAAGCAATAGATGGGAACTGCTTGGGAGGATATACTGAACTACCACCTCCCTTCTTCCACTGCTCGTATCACTTCCTTTTCTTCTCATATGAACTGCCACTACCCATCACTGATATTGTACTAGAGAAACCATACCTTCCCTTACATTCAATCACTACCTTACAAGCCCAATTAACCACTTCCACATAGGTCTTCATCTTAAATAGGAACACCTGAGAATATATCTCTACATGCAAACCCCTCTCAAACTTCTGGGCCTTCATCCTCTCATCAGATACCATTTTAGGTGCATATCAGACCATCTCGGTGAAGAGGTTGGCATACTCCATCACTATATGGTCACCCTAGACAAGTTCTATAAACTCTCAGGACCCGGTATAAGCCAATACATCAGGACAGTACTGGTTGTTAAAGGTAACCTTGAAGTCCTTCCAGCTCATATGCTCATGCTTCCCATCTTGAATCACCGATTCCCACCACATTAGGTTGGGACCTTCCAATAGGAATGAGGCACATTTCACCACAACCTCGTCAGGTGTGTCAAGGAATTCAAACATGCACTCTATCTTCTAGAGTCACTCCTCTACTTCTTGGGATTTTGTGCTACCTCAAAAATTAGGAGGCTTATTCTTGAGGAACTCCTGGGCCTTTTTCCTTCTTAGGAAAAGAGTCATCTTCTCTAGGTGGAGACGGAGCAGGAACCACTCCCTATCCTAGAGTTTGGACTACCTAGACCACATCTTCTACTATCCTCTGATCAGGCGGTGAGGTAGAACTCTCTCTGACTTCCACCCATGGGTGCATGGGAGCTTTATGGGGAGGCATGATTCTATAAAAGGAAACATTCACAATAGATAACATTAATACAATACTTCTGAAAAATTTCAGCAACAACATAAAATATAAATAAATAAAACTCATCACAATAATAAAATAAACAACTACTTCACTCCCACTCAATGTCCACGTGCAGTCTGCATGCCACACGTCCCACCTGGAAGAGAAGTCAAACAAACAATCTAGACATCCCATGGAGACTCGACTTCTATCATAAGAGGTACGATCCATGAACCCTACTCACATCCAGAACTCTGAGTCCCGATAGTCCTAGATCCTTTCTAACTAGACTCGTCCCAAATAATGACATAACCCAAAGAGCATAACCATGATTTGATACAATTTTTTCAAAAACCAGATCTGGTCACCATGAAAACTGACGCTTGACCCGGTCCATGGAAAGGCCTGAAATGTGTTCCCTATCCCCATGGGTTGGAACAAGTGCCTGGGTATCACAAATAATGGTTTGGGAATGATTTACTCGATTTTGGAATCATAAAACACCAAAAAAATTAACTAAATCTGAAAATTCATTCCAAAAAAGATTTAAATAAATTTCAAAATTGAAATACATGATTGTAGACAAAACCCAAGAGGAAAAAAACTCAAAATTAGTATCCAATACTACTCAAGAACCACCACATGGTAATGGGTCATCATCCCCAAGAATTATCCACAACACAGCACCAAGGATGGAAGCTAACAACTTGAACTGTCATCTCTAAAGATATTTCCCTTACCTGTATCAAACATAACCAAGTCTACTTACACCCAAAGGTGTAAGTAGGGTGTGATCCTAATCCCAATAGGATTACATCCCAAAATATTACATGTAATAAAAAGTTTAAGACAAAAATATTGCAAGTTTTTATAAACAAGAAATGCTAGTAATAATTTTAAAAGGATGAAACTTCAATGAAAATAGTTTTTTAGGGAGCAACACTAAGGATTAAACACTTTTAAATAAAATAAAAATGATACTGAATTTTTATCCAATCAAAATTTATGCCTATGTTAAGCACAATATATTCATTTAGCACTAGTCATGGTAACACCACTCAGCACTAGCTAGCTGTGGGCCCAAGGTACATCATATCTCGGTTTAAAAGTAACCATAATCAATATTTTTCTTATGCACGAGCCACTAGGAGGTGAAAACCCAATGGCCTAGTAGTCCCCAAATATCCTGAAATTTTATTTTGTGTTGTCATCATCAAACTTGCTAAGTGAAATAGGGACGATACCACCCCGAATCACTATCATACTAGTCCTAGTCCACCCACCTAGATACCTGAGTTTCCCTTTTTGTGATCAAACAAGTTCCACATGCTATAATTACCAATTGAACATAAAATTACCATAAAATTACCATAAAATTTATGAATTTTACACACATGAAAAAGTACCCCCAACATGATCCACACCCATTTTTTATTTCAATAAAACATTTACAATTATCATAAAACAATTTCAAGGGGTTTCACAATACTTTGCACAAAAAATTAATTCAAAAATTCTCTTTTAAGGTAAAATACACACCAATACCACACCAAAGTAGAAATGGAAGCCCTATAAACATTTATTAAATCAATTCCATAAGTCATAAAATAAAACCAAATGATACAACATGGAATACACATGAAAAACACTCGTTTTAATACAAAAACACTTCTTTAAAATCAACCACTTAACCAATTCTACTAAAAATGGTTTTCACACCCAACAAAATAGAAGAGGAACATGAAAACCAGGTAAAACAATAAAGATAAATTCATCCAAGAATTTCTACACATGGAATCAACTACATTAAATATCCAAAACTCCAAATCCTTGTGCCAAACTTCAACTGCACCACCGCCACACCAAAAGGGAGTGAAAATGAACCAAAATCCACAATTTTGAACCAAGACACTCAAAAAAACCATAGGTATGAAGACCATGATTCTAGAGAAGTGTAACTTCAAGAAATAGGGGATAAATCCTAAGGATAATGAAAGAAACAAGAGATGGAATCACTCACTTGAAGAATCTTGAAGTTCCACCACCAAAAATCCCTTAAAAATGTGTTCCAAGGAGGCTTGAGGGAGCTTGGGGTACCTTCCACGGCTGTAAGGCATGAATGGGGAAAGAAATGGTGGCACTAGGGTTTAGCCTGGAAAGGAAAAATTTGAAAAACTTTTTTTATGACCTATACACCTATGCACGTTTTGGCTGCATGGTTTAGTAAATCGTGCAGCCTGTTCTGTCCACCCAAAACATGCCCATTTTCTTCCAAATTAAAGGGGGACCTAGGGGAAACCTAGGGGGTGAGGGGAAAAGAATAAGAGAGAAAAATACCTGAAAATAAGGACATGGGTGGGACATGTATTAATATTACTAATTGGCCTCAATTGGACTAATTGGCCTCAATTGGCCTGATTGACCTAATTGGCCTCAATTGGAATCAATTGGACTAATTAGCCTCAATTGGCCACAATTGGACCCAATTGGCCTAAATTGGCCTCAGATGACCTCAATTGGATTCGGATGGCCACAGATGGCCTCAAATGGCCTCAAATGGCCATAATCGTCTCAATTTCCCTCAATTGGCCCAATTGGCCTCAAGTTTCCTCAATTGGCCTCAGTTGGCCTCAGTTGGCATCATTGGCCTCACTTGGCCCAAAATTGCCTCAATTGGGAAAATTGAACTAATTGACCCCAATTGGACTCAATTGGCATCAATTGACCGAATTTGGCAATTGGCCTCAGTTGGCCTAATTGGCATCAATTGACCAAAATTGGCCTAATTGCTTAATTGGCATCAATTTGCCTCAATTAGCATAAATTGGCCTAATTGGCCTCAATTGGTCGAAATTGGCCTAATTAGCCACAATGTGCCTCATCTGGCCTCAATTGGCCTTAATTAGCCTCAACTGGGCTCGATTGGCCTAATTGGACTCTATTGCCCTCAATTGGCTGCAATTGGCCTCAATTGGCCCTAATTGGCCTCAATTGGACTCAATTGGCCACAATTGGCCTAATTAGCCTCAATTTGCCACAACTGGTCATAATTGGTCTCAATTAGCCTCTATTGGCCTCAATTGGACTCAATTGGGCTCAATTATCCAAATTGGCCAAATTGGCCTCAATTGGCCTCAATTAACCTAATTGGCCTCAATTGGCTTCGATTGGGTCGATTGGCCTCAATTGGCCTCAATTGGCCTCAATTGGCCTAAACTGGCCTCAATACGCCTAATTGACCTCAATTGGCCTAATTGGCCTCTATTGTCCCCAATTGGCCTAATTGGCCTCAATTGGCCATAATTGGCCTCAATTTTCCAAATTGGCCAAATTGGATTCAATTGGCACCACTTAGACAAATTGGCCTCAATTGGGCTCAATTGGCCTAATTGGTCTGATTGGCCTCAATTAACCTCAATTGGCCTATGCCTCCATTGGCCTCAAATAGCCTCAATTGGTGTAATATGCTTAATTAGCCCCAATTAGCCTCAATTGGACCAACTGACCTCCATTGGCCTCCATTGGCCTCAATTCACCTCAATTAACCTCAATTGGAATAATTGGGCTCAATTGGGATCAATTGGCCAAAATTGGCCAAATTGGCCTCAATTGGTCTTAGTGGCTTAAATTAGCCTAAATGGCCTCAATTGGACTAACGGGTCTCAATTAGACTAATTGGCCTCAATTGACCTCAATTGGCCTAATTGGCCACAATTGGCCTCAATTGGCCTAATTGGCCACAATTGCCTGAAATTGGCCTCAAAAGGCCTAATTGGCATCAATTGACCTCAATTGGCATCAATTGGCCTCAACTAGCCTAATTGGCCACAATTGGTTTGAATTTTCTGGAATTGGCCTAAATTGACTAATTGGCCTCAATTTGCATCAATTGACCTAATTTTCCTAATTGGCCTCAATTGGGCTCAATTGGCCGAAATTGGCCTAAATTGGTCCAATTGGCCCCAATTGGCCTCAATTGGAATTAGTTGGTCTCAATTGGCCTCAATTGGAATAATTTTCTTTAATTGGCCTCAATTGGTATCATTGGCATTAATTGTCTGAATTGACATAATTGGATTTAATTGGCCTCAATTGGCCTTAATAGGACTCAATTGGCCTAATTGGACTAAATTAGCCTTAATTGGCCACAATTTCCCTCAATTGGCCTCAATTGGACACAATTGGCTTTAATTGACCTCAATTGGCTTCAATTAGCCTAATTAGACATAATTGGCCTTAATTGTCCTTAATTTTCCTAATTGGTCTAATTTGCCTCAATTTGCCTCAATTGGCCTTAATTGGCTAAATTGGTCTCAATTTTCCCGAATTGGCCTCAATTGGGCCAAATTGGCCTCAGCTGGACTTATTGGCCTCAATTGGCCTCAATTAACCTCACTTGACCTAATTGGCCTAATTTTCCTCAATTGGTCTCAATTGGTATCAATTGGCCTTAATTGGGCTCAATTGGGCTCAATTGGCCTCAGTTGGCCTCAAATGGCCTTATTGGACTCAATTAGCCTCAATTGGTATCAATTGTCCACATTTGGACTGAATTGCCCTCAAATGGCCTAATTGGCCTCAATTGGCCTCAAGTAGCCTCAACTGGGCTCAACTGGCCAAATTGACCTCAATTGGCCCAATTAGACTAATTCGCCTCAAGGGGACTCAATTGGACTCAACTGGCCTCAAGTGTCCTCTATTAGCCTAATTGGAATCAATTGGACTCAATTTTACTAATTAGCCAAAATTGGGCTCAATTAGCCTAGTTGGCTTCAATTGGCCTAATTGTCCCCAATTGGCCTAATTGTCCCCAATTGGCCTAATTGGCCTGAATTGGTCGGAATTGGCCTAATTGGAATTAATTGGTCTAAATTAGCTTCAATTGGCTTAATTGGCCTCAATTGGCCTCCATTGGCCACAATTTTCCTAATTGGCCCAATTGTTCTCAATTTGCCTCAATTGGCCGCAATTGGCCTCAATTGGCCGCAATTGGCCTCAATTGGCCGCAATTGACCTCAATTGGGCCCAATTGGCCATAATTTGCCTCAATTGGTTTCAATGTGCCTCAATTGGCCTAATTGGCATAATTGGACTCAATTGGGGTCAATTGGCCTAAGTGACCTCAATTGGAATAATTGGCTTAAATTGACCTCAATTGGTTTCTATTGGCCTAATTGGACATTTCAGCCTCAATTTGGTTCAATTGGTCTAATTGGCCTCAATTCGCCTCAATTCACCTAATTGGCCCAATTGGCCTCAGTTAGCCCCAATTACCTAATTGGTCTCAATTAGTCTCAATTAGCCTCAATTGGTTTCATTTGGCATAATGTCCTAAATTGGTCTCAATTGACCTCAATTTGACTCAATTGGACTTAATTGGCCTCAATTGGCTCAATTGGCCAAATTGGCCTCAATGGCTTTGAATTGGCCTTATTGTCCTCAATTCTCCTCAATTGGCTTAAATTGGCCTGAATTGACCTAATTGGCCTCAATTGGCCTAATTTTCCTAATTTGATTCAATTGGTCACAATTGGACAAATGGGCCTCAATTGGACTCAATTGGCCGAATTGGCCGAATTGGCCTCCATTGGCCCTGATTGGCCTCAATTGGACACCACTAGCCTAATTGACCTAATTAGCCTCGATTGGCCACAATTTCCCACAATTGCCCACAATTGTCCTCAACAAGCTTAATCGGCCTTAATTAGACTCTATTGGCCACAACTGGGTTAATTTCCCTAAATTGGCCTCAATTGTCTTCAATTGGCCTCAACTGGCATAATTGGCCACAATTGACCTAAGTGGGATCAATTGGCGTCAATTGGCCCCAATTGGCCTAACTAGCCTTATTGACCTCAATTGGCCTAAATTGGTCTCAAGTGGCTTCAATTGTCCTAATTGGTCTCATGTGGCCTCACTTGGCCTTATCTGGCCTCAATTGGCCTCATCTGAACTCAATTGGCCTCATCTGGCCTCAATTGGCCCAATTGGCCTCAATTGGCCAAATTGGTCTAATTGGCCTCTATTGGACTCAATTGGCCTCAATTGATCTAATTGAAATTAATTTCCCTGAATTGGCCTAGTTGAACTCAATTTCCCAAATTGTCCAAATTGGCCAAATTGCTCTCAATTGCCCTCATATTGCCTAATTGGCCTCAATTGGCCTAATTGTTCTAATTGGCTGCAATTGGCATAATTGGCCTAATTCGGCGTAATTCGCCTCATTTGACCTCTATTGTCCCTAATTAGTCTTAATTGGCCTTAATTGACCTTAATTGGCCTTAATTGGACTAATTGGCCTCAATGGGCCTAAATTGGACGAATTGGGCTCAATTGGCCAAATTGGCCTCAATTGGCCTCAGTTGCCTAAGTGGCCTAATTGTCATCAATTGGCCTCAATTGGCCTATACTGGGATAATTGGCCTCAATTGGACTCATTGACCTAATTGGATTCAATTGACCTCAATTTTCCTCAATTGGACCAATTTTCCTCAATTGACCTAATTATCCTCGATTGGAATAAATCAGCCTAATTGGACTCAGTTGGCCTAATTGGCCTTAAATTTTTTAATTGACCTCAGTTGGATTAATTGGCCTAAATGACGTCAATTTTCCTTAATTAGCCTAATTTTCATCAATTATCCAAAATTTTCCAAATTGACCTTAATTGGTCTAAATGGCCAAATCAGCGTCAATGGATGAATTGGCCTCAGTGGCCTAATTGGTCAAATTTGATGAATTTTCCTCAACGATCTAAATGTCCTAATTGGCCTCAATTTTACTCAATAAGATTATTTATCCTAATTGGCCTATTTGACATAATTGGCCTAAGTGGTTTCAATTGGTCTCAATTAGCCTCAATTGGCCTATTTTCTCAAATTGGCCCAATTGGCGTCAATGAACTTAATTGGTCTAATTGGTCTTAATGGGACAAATTATCCTAATTTTCCTAACTGTTCTGAATAGGATTAACTAATCTAATTGGCCTCAATTGACCTCAATTCTTCTAATTGGCCTTAATTGGCCTAATTTGTCTAATTGGCCTCAATTGGTCTTATTGACATCAATTGGCCTCAATTGGATTAATTGGTCAGAATTTTCATGATTGGACTAATTGACTTAATTATCTTAATTGTCCTCAATTAACTAATTGCCCTAATTGGCCAAATTGGCCTTAGTTGCGCTCAATTTTCCCAATTGGACTCAATTAGCCTCAATTGGCCAAATTGGACTCAATTGATCTCAATTGGCCTAAATTTGTCAAATTTGACAATTTGGTCTTAGTTGACGTCAATTGGACTCAATTGGCCTAATTAGCCTCAATTGGCCAAATTGGTGTCAATTAACCACAATTTGCCTAATTCACCTCAATTGGCCGAATTGGCTTCAATTGTCCTTAATTAGCCTCAATTGGCCTGATTAGCCTCTATATTTCAAATGGGCCTCAATTGGAACCAATTTTTCTAGTTGGCCTCAGTTGGCCTTAGTTGGCCTAATCAGCCAAACGGGAATCAATTAGATTCAATTAGATGAATTGGCCTAATTAGCCTCAATTATCCTAATTGGACTAATAGTCCTAAATTATCCTAATTGGAATAATTGGCCTTAATTATCCTCAATTTTTATAATAAGCCTAATTGGATTAAATCGGCCTAATTGGCCTAATTGGATTCAATGACCTAATTGTCCTAATTGGCCAAATTTCCCTAATTGGGGTAATTTCCCTAATTGGCCTCAATTTTCCTACATTCTCTTAACTAGCCTAATTATACTCAATTGGCCTAATTGGCCTAATTAGCCAAATTTTCCAAATTGGGCTCAATTGGACAAAATTAGTCTAATTGGCCTCAATTGGCCTAATTTGCTTAATTTGCCTCAATTGGCCTAATTGGCCTAATTGACCTAATCGACCTAATTGACCAAAATTGACCAAATTGGTTGGCCTAATTGGGGCTCAATTAGTCTAAGTGACCCAATTGGCCTCAATTGGCCTAAATGGTCTCACTGGATAAATTGGACTATATTAGCCTCAATTGGATAAATTGGACTCAATTGGACTAATTGGCCTCAATTGGCCTAATTTCCATAATTAGTCTAATTGGCATCAATTGACCTCAATTGGCCTCAATTGGAAAAAATTTCATAATTGTCCTAAGTGGCCTCGTTTGTCCTCAATTGGTGTAATTGGCATAATTGGCCTCAATTTGTCGAATTGGCCTAATTGGCCTAACTGTCCTCAATTGGCCCCAGTTTGCCAAATTGGATTCAAATGACCTCAATTGGACTCCATTTGCCTAATTGTCCAAATTGGAAAAATTGACCTAATTATCTTCAATTGGCCTTATTTGACTTCAATTTTCCTCAATTTTCCTAATTGGCCTAATATGTCTCAATTGGACTCAATTGACCTCAATTGGCCCCAACCGGTCTCAATTGGCCTCAAATGGCCAAATTGGCCTCAATTGGACAAATTGGCCTTAATTGGTCTCAATATACCAAATTGGCCAAATTGGCCTAGTTGGCCTCAATTGGCCACAATTGGATCAATTGGACTAATTGGCATCAATGGGACTCAATTGGCCTATTTGGCCTCAATTAGTCTTAATTGGCCTCAATTGGCCTAATTGGCCTCAGTTGGTATCAATTATCCTCAATTAGCCTCAATTGGTCTAATTGGCCATAATGGGCCTCAATTAGCCTAATTGGCCTAATTGGCCTCAATTGGCCTCAATTGGCCTCGATTGGTCTCAATTGGCATAATTGGCCCAATTACCCATAATTGGCCTAAATTGGCCTAAATTGTCCTCAATTGGGATAATTGTCCGAATTGGCCTCCATTGGCCTCAACTAGCCTAATTGACATCAACTGGCCTTAATTGGCTAAAGAGAAATAATTGGCCTCAATTGGCCTAACTGGTCTTAAGTGGCCTCAATTGGCCTAATTGGTATAATTGGCCACAATTAGCCACAATTGGCCTGAATTGGTCTAATTGTTCTAATTGGCCTAATTGGCCTTAATTGGACTCAATTGGATTAAATTGTCCTAATTGGCCTAACTGGCCAAAATTGCCCTCAATATGCCTCAATTGGCCACAATTGGTCTCAATTCACATAATTGGCCAAATTGGCCTAAATTGTCCTGAATTGGCCTCTATTGGCCTTAACTGGACTCAATTCACCTAATTGGTCTAATTGGCTGCAATTGGTCTTAACTGGTATAGCTGGCATCAAGTTACCTCAATTTTGTTAATTTGCCTCAATTGGCCAAATTGGCTGATTTGGCCTCAGTTGGCCTAATTGGCCTCAATTGGCCTCAATTTTCCTAACTAAATTTAATTGGCCCAATTAACCTAATTTGTCTCAATGGATTAATTTCCCTTAGTGGCCTAATTAGCCTAATTGGACAAATGGGACCCAATTGATCACAAGCGATGAATTGTCCTAATTTTCAAAATTGGAAAAATTGGCCTCAATTGTCTAATTGGCCTAAATGGCCTCAATTAGCCTAAATGGATTCAATTGGCCTAAAAGGCATTAATTGCCCTCAATTTGCCTAAATGGCCTTATGTAGCCAAATTTTCCAAATTGTCCTCAATGAATGAATTAGACTCAATGTAATAATTGACCTTGTTGGCTAAATTGACATTAATTTCCTAATTGTCCTCATTGGTCTAATTGGCCACAATTGTCCCAAATTGGCCTCAATCCGCCTAGTGGATCTAATTGTCCTGAATTGGCCTCAATTAGTCTCAATTGTCCTAATTGGACTAATTGGACTCAATTGGCCACAGTTGGAATCACTTGGACCCAATTTTCCTAATTGGCCTCAATTGGCCTCAATTTTTCTAATTGGCCCCAATTGCCCTCAACTTTCCTAATTAGCATCAATTTGCCTTAATTGACCAAATTGGCCTCAATTGGCATAATTGGATTCAATTGGCATTAATTTTCCTAATTTGTCTTAATTGGCCTCAATTGGCAGAATTGGCCTCAATTGGCCTTAATTGGCCTAATTGCCCACAATTGGACTCAATTTTCCTAATTGGCCTTAGTTGGCCTAATTGGCCAAATTAGCCTCACTGGGTATCAATTATCCTCAATTGGCCGAATTTCCCTCAATTAGCCTCATTTGGGCTCAATTGGCCTAATTGGCCTAATTAGCCAAATTGGCCTCAATTGGACTCAATTGGCCCTAATTGGCCTCAATTGGCCTAAATTGGCCTAATTGGCTTCAACTGACCACAATTGGCCTCGATTAGACAAATTCGAATCAATTGGTCTCAATTGACCTCAATTGGCCTCAGTTGCCCTCAATTGTACTCAATTGGCTTCAATTGGCCTCTAATTGGTCTTAATTGACATCATTGGCCTCAATTAAACTTAATTTTCCTTAATTGGCCTATATTGGCCTCAATTTCCCTCCATTGACCTCATTGGGATCAATTTAACTCAATTTGCCTATATTGGCATCAATTGGCCTCAATTAGCCTAATTGGCCTCAATTGGACAAATTAGTCTAAATTCTCCTCAATTGGCCCCAATTGGCCTAATTGGCCTTAAATGGCATAAATTGGACTAAATTGGATGAATTGGCCTTAATTGGCCTCAATTGGTCTAATTGTCCTCAATTAGCCATAATTAGTCTCAATTGGCATGGTCTCAATTGGCATAAATTGGTCTCAATTGGCCTAATTGCCCAAATTGGCCTCAATCAGCCTCAATTGGCCTAATGGGCTTAATTTTCGTCAATTGGACTCAATTGGACTATATTGGCTTTAATTAGCCTCAATTTGTTCCAATTGGCCTCAATTGACCTAATTGGACTAATTGGCCACAATTAGCCCTAATTGGCCTAATTAACCTCAATTGTCCTCAATTAGCTTCAATTGGCCTAATTACTCTTAATTGGCCTCAATTGACCTCAAATTACCTGATTGGCCTAATTGGACTCATTGACCTCAACTAGTCTCAATTGGCCTGAATTTGTCTAATGGGCTTAATTGGCCTCAATTGGCCTAATTGGCCTCAATTTTCCTTAATTGGCCTTAGATGGCCTCAATTGGTCTAATTGGCCTCAATTGGCCTAAAAAGGTCTCACTTGGCCTCAGTTGGCCTTAATTGGCCTCAATTGACCATAATTCGCCTTAATTGGCCTAATTGGTCCAATTGGCCTCATTTTCCTAACTGGCCTCAACTAACCTCAATTGGCCCAATTGGCCTCAATTGGCCCAATTGGCCTCAATTGGCCTCAATTGGTCCTCAATTTGGCTTAATTGGCCTCAATTGGCATAATTGGCTTAATTGGTCTCAATTGGATTCAATTGGAAAAATTGGGCTCAATTTTTCCTAATTGGCCTCAATTGGCATAATTGGCCTCAATTGGCCCCAATTGGCCTCAATTGACCTCAATTTGACTAATTGTCCTAATTGGCTATAATTGGACTTAATTGGACTCAATCAGTATAATTGTCCCCATTTGGCATCAATTGGCCTCAATTGGCATTAATTGGCCTCAATTGGAATAATTGGCCTGTATTGGCCTCAATTCTCATTAATTGGACTAATTGGAATCAATTGTCCTCATTGTCCTCAATTGGCCTCAACTGGCCTCAATTGGCATCAATTGGCCTCAATGAGCCTCAATTGGCCTAAATCGGCCTAAATGGGCCTAATTGGCCTAATTGGCCTAGTTGGCCTCAATTGACATCAATCGGCCTCAATCGTCCCCAAATGGCCTCAAATGGCATCAATTGGCCTCAATTGTCCTCAATTTTCCTCAATTGTCCTCAATTGGATTCAATTATCCACAATTGGCCTAATTGGGTTCAATTGGCCTCAATTGGCCTCAATTGGTTTGAATTGGACTCAATTGGCCTCAATTGGCCACAATTGGCCTAATTTGCCTCAATTGTCCTAAATTTTCCTAATTGGCCCAATTGGCCTTAATTGGCTGCAATTGGCCTCAATTTGGCTAATTTTCCTTAATTGACTCTAATTAGACTTAATTGGGCTTAGTTGGCATCAAATGGCCTAATTTGCCTTAATATTCCTAAATTGGCCTTAATTGCCCTCAGTTGACCTCATTGGCCTCAACTGAACTCAATTGTATTAACTGACCTAATTATCCTCAATTGGCCAAATTGTCCTCAATTTTTTAAATTGGCCGCAATTGGAATAATTGTCCTCAATTGGGATTAATTTTACAAATTTGCCTCAATTTTTTAAATTGGCCTCAATTTACCGAATTGGCATAATTGGACTCAATTGGCCTCAATTTTCCTAATTGGCCTTAATTAGCCTAATTGGACTCAATGGTGAAATTAGCATAATTGGACACAATTTTCCAAAATTGGACTCAATTGGCATAATTGGCCTAATTGGCATCAATTGACCAAAATTTTCCTTAATTGGCCAAATGGTTCTCAAATGGAAAAATAGGTTCAATTGGCCTCAATTGGCCTAATTGCCTTAATTGGCCTTAATTGGAATCAATTGGCCTCAATTTTCCTAATTAGCCTCAATTGGCATAATTGGCATAATTGTCCTCAATTTGCCTAATTGGTCTCAATTGGTATAATTAACCTCAATTTTCATCAATTTTCATTAGTTTTCATAATTGGGTTGAATGGACCTCAATTGTCTTAATTGGCCTCAGTTGACCTAATTGGCCTAATTGGCGCCAAATGGCTGAATAACCTCAATTAGCCTCAATTTTGCAAATTGGTATTAATTGTCCTAATTTGCCTAATTGGATGTAATGGATGAATTGGACTCAATGTCCTAATTAGAAAAAATTTCCTAATTACCTTAATTGGCTTAATTGACCTAAATGATCTATTTTTCCTAATTGGCCTCAATTGGCATCAATTAGCATAATTGGCCTAATTCGGATAAATTGGCCTAATTGGCCTCAATTGGCCTAATTGTTCTAATTGGACTAATTGGCCTCAATTGGAATAGTTGGCATAATTGTCCTCAAGTTTCCTATTTGGAAAAATTGACCTAATTGGCCCCAATTGACCTCAATTAGCCTAATTGACCTAATTCCCCTAATGGGCCTAATTATACTCAATTTTCCTAGTTGGATTCATTTGGATTCAATTGCATGAATTTTCCTAATTGGAATCAATTGGCCTAATTGGACTAATTGACCTCAATTTTCCTAATTGGCCTAATAGGCCTCAATTGGATTCATTTGGTCTAATTTTCCCAATTGGCCTCAATTGGTCGAATTGGCCTAATTGTAATAATTGGATTAATTGTCTGCAATTAACTAACTATCATAATTGTACTAATTTTCCTAATTAGCCTCAATTTTCCTCAATTATCCTAATGATACGTGATTCAAGGCCCTCTAGGAAGTGTCCTAGGAACCTTGTATAATTTTCACGCATTGAGAACCAGGATCACCGCAAGAAAACAAGTGAATGTGGTGTGGAAATAGTGAAAATGAGAAGGAAGGGGGAAATTGTCAAGGTAGAACCCAAAGATAAATTTTCTCTAATAACTCTATCCACAAGATGCCACAAAGGATGACCAATCCTTTGATAAGTCGATAATTAAGCAAGAACACAAAGGTTGCAAGAAAAACTCACCATAATAACATTACATTCATTTATGATGTTTCAAGAGTACAAGGGGTGGCTATTTATATCCAAAGAGTGATAAAAATTTATAAAACCTAGTTTCCAAAAGTCAAAAAGCCTAAATGATGACTTTGACAACTTTGGAACTTGCCCAAGTCTTTAGAAGATAAGTAGCACACCCTTTTGGAAAAGTAAAGTCAAGTAGCCCATGACCTTTTGACAGTAAAGGTTCCATGGTGGGGTTGGATTGAAAATTCGTACCACCACTTGGGTTGGATTTTTAAAATAATTTTTGGGCCTTAATTAATCTAATTATAGCCCTAGATTCTCTCCCCATGCAAGGGTGTTGTGCCTCCTCTTGGAATTCCATGATTAAACCATTTAATGCCTTTTTCATTCTCTTGGTCTGCTCCCTTATCATCGAGCCTCTGATTCCACGTAATGGATATTGTCCAATTGTGTGCATTTATCCCTCCTCATCAAGTCTACCTCCAACCCCACGATTCCCATATGTGCCATGATCCTCTTCATTTCCTCCCTCCTCAAAATGATTCGTCCTCGAATCTGAAAATTAAAAGGGATAAAGATCAGCAACATCAAATGTGGCACTAACATTCCCATACATGTCGGGTAACTCAATCTTGTTGGAATTATCATTGAGATTCTCTAATACATGGAAAGGACATCTCCTAGTGGATGAATTATTGATTTTTTTTTCTCTGTGAACCTCTCTTTCCTCAAGTGTACCCACACCCCATCTCTAGGTTGAAACACCATTTTCTGCTAACCTTTATTGGTGTGCTTCACAACTTGTCCATTCTTCCGCTCAATGTTGGCCTTTACCTTTGGATGGAACTCCTGCACAAACTGTTCCTTCTTTTCACCTTCAATATTAGAAAATTGATTAGTAGTCAATGGTAAAATATCGAGTGGAGTTAATAGTTTAAAACCATACACAACTTCAAATGGTGAAGCATTAGTGGTAGAGTGAACCACTTGATTATAAGTGAACTCAATGCGAGGCCGGAATCTTTCCTAATGATTCAGATTTTTTCTAAGGATGGCATGCAACAATGTGGAAAGTGTTCTATTGACCACCATATTTTGACCATATATTTGTGGTTGTGTAGTGGTGGAGAACAAAATTTTGGTTCCAATTTTGTTCCAGAATGTACTCCAGAAGTGAATAAGGAATTTGACATCCCTACCACTCACAATGCTCTTGATTAAGTAATGCAACCTAACAGTTTCCCTGAAAAACAAATCAGCTATATGAGTTGCAACATTGGTTTTAGAAAAAGCAATAAAATGATCCATTTTACTAAACCTATCCACCAACAAAAAAATGTCATCTTTACCTGATTGTGATCTTGGAAAGATGAGAACAAAATCCATTGAAATGTCTACCCAAGGATGAGAATAAATAGGCAAAGGGTGTATAATCCATGTTGAAGCAATCTCAACTTTTCATGTTTACACACATTACAATTTACACAAACACTAACCACAACCCTACGAATCTGAGGCCAATAAAAATGTTCACTCAATAAGGAAAAAGTTTTCTCAACACCAAAATGCCCCATTAATCCACCACCATGAGTTTCTCTAACAAGAAATTCACGCATGGAGCAAGATGGAACACACAATTTATTTTTATGAAAAAGAAATCCATCAGGTTTGTAAAAATAACTTTTCCATGTTTTTCACACAACTTCCAAATTTCATAAAAATCCACATCATTCTCATACATGCTTTTCAACATTTCAAAACCATTTATTTTAGCATGCATAGAAGTGATAAGAGAGTATATCCAAGGCAAAGAATGGTCGAAAATATATTTTTTTTCTATTTGTGCTTAATTATTTAAGGAAATGTTTCAATGAATTCAATAAATCTTTCATGCTACCTATTCAACTTTACTTGTGACTTATGAAATTTTTTGCTTTCGTGATCTGAATGAATCTCAAATTCCCTTTCCAACAAGTAATGTTTCCAATTTTCTAAAGTTATTTTGAGAGAATACAATTCATTGTTATATATAGAGTAGTTCAATGTAGCCTCATTAATCCTCTCACTAAAGTAGGAGATATGCTAAGATTATTGCATTAAAACATCCCCAATTTCTATTCCAGAGGCATCACACTCAACCTCAAAAACATTAGAAAAGTCGGGTAGAATTAAGAGAGGTGAATTGGTCAACTTACCTTTGAGTGTGGAGAAGGAATCTTCTTGTGCTTTTCCCCACTTGAAGCTCACACTACTAGAATTTTCACTATTTTCAATAGGCTATTTGCAATGGGATCCCGTCGCAAATAAGATTTGGCGATGGGGTCTCGTCGCAAATAGCCCGTTGCAGAAAACGACATCACAAATACCATTTTTTACGATGGGCCCATCGCAAAGAATGGTTTTTGTGATGAGGAACTTACTCGTCACAAATAATCCTCTGATTATATACATTTTATATAAATAAACATTTTGTGATGGACCCGTTGTAAATAGTATTTGCGACGGGCCCTTGGTACCGTCACGAATAGTATTTAAAAATATACATTTAAACTATTTGCGATGGGATCCCGTAGCAACAGGGCCCGTCACAAATAATAACTGAAGTAAAAAAATATTTAATAAAATTATAATTAATGAAAAAATTATATTAATATTATTAAAATAATAAAAAGAATAAAAAATATTATAATTCTCAATATTCTCAAAAAATATATAAAAAATACATAAATTATTATTATTAATATTATTATTATTAGTAAATGTAACAAAAATTAAAAAATATAATACTAAAAAAAATATATTTAATAAAATTATGATTAATGAAAAAATATTAAAAAAATATTAAAATTATCAATATTCAAAAAAAATATAAAAAATCATAAAATATTATTATTATTATTAGTAAAATAAAAAAACATTAAAAAATATAATAGTAATAATAAATAATAAAATATTAAAAATAAAAAAATTAAATTATGCAATATCCGCACCAATATAAAAGATAGAAACTGAAAATAGTTTATATTACAACAAATCTCGAATTCAAATGTTTTTAACATAAAAAATCACTAGGGGGTCATCTTCTGGAGGAGGTAGAGGAGCTATAGAAGATGTTGGAGGAATCTCCATCCCAAAACTATTATTCAGACGACACATGTACTCCATCTGCTCATGATGTTGTTGTTGTCATCAACGCTTCTCCTCATCGCGATGCTGCTGCTGCTGCTGATGTATCTCTTCATGCTGCTTATATAAACTCTCTATAAGCTCAGCCTGAGTTCACAACTGCTCCTGATACTGTGAGGCAGAAGATGATGCCTCTCCATGATCTCCTCTTGATCTGGACACCGACATTACAGCAGTAGCATAATAAGTACTAAGAGTCACATGAAAGCCTATACCCACTACTCAGCCCTTCTCAAAGCCATACTGAGTCACCTGCATCCATGTCGCCTCATCGAAATGGTGGGCACTAGTCTGATCAGTCACCACATCTTGACTCCCAGCCTGTGTCTGAGAGGTCACAACCTCAAATTACCCATTCAATTACAATTTGAAGTTAAAATTGTGAAAATATTATATACTGTTAATTGTCAAACTGAAAAAATAATACTAACCACAATCTGACGCTAGTGATCAACTCTAATATCTCTAGTGGCTGGATCACTGTACATCCTCTGATAATCATCATACTCTGTAATATCGGGATGCTCGACTACATATAAAAATATAAAATAAACTTTTTATATTTTAATTTATATAAAATATTAAAAAAAGATACTTACCTGATTCTCTTTATGTGTACTGAATGTACGACTACCAGCTTAATGTGTCACCTCCTGTCTCCCCTGGTTCTGTTGACCCATTGAAGACCTCCTCTGAAATCCACCACCCAACCAGTGTAAACATAATCCTTCCAAAATGTGAGATGAAATGTACTCTGGTCAGTAGGCTCTATATAGCTCATCAAAATCTGTCACTACTACTTTCTTAATGGTTGTCCGTCTCAAATTATGAAAAAACAGACAGAAACGGTCATCCATAGACACCTCCCATGTCATGTGGATAGTGTCACGCATGCTATGATCGATGGGATACCATAAACCATACAAATAATTTATAATAAAAATTTATTAATAAAATAAATTTCAAAATAAATATTATTTATTTATATACCAACCAATGATGGAACATGCCGAGCTGCACATCAATGAGAATCTGTTCCCATGTGATCCATGGCTAAGAAAAATAATTGCGCAAGATAGCGCTCCTTTATCCAATAGCTACATGCGAAAAACTGTGAAAAATGAATAAATAATAAAACTATTAGTATATATATAAATAAATTAATGAATGATAACTAAAATATATAGGTTTCCATACCTCTGTGTGCGTGGATCAAAGCTAAGACGTGGACGTCGCTCAGAGATAGGTTCGAAAATCATCAGTTACACATGATCGTGCCCCCTCCTTGTACCCCCTGAACCTCCAGTAGCCTAAGGGTCAGATGATCCCAAATCCCCCTCATCCAAACGTAGCTCAGCCTCTTGTAACTCACAATATAGATCAGGGTCCATCTAAAACAAAAAATAATTGTTGTTAGCAGATATTTGAAAATAACTATTATATATAGATATATATTAGTTATCATTATAACCAGCCTTTAATTGTGTCGATGCTCACCTTCATCATTATCTTCATATCTGACAATGTCAATGTCTTCATATCCATATGAGTTTCAATTTCATCATCTTTTGTCATTTCAAATTCATTTTTAACATCAATAACATCTTTGTCACCATTTACCCTTAATTGTGGGATGTCATCATCGATATTCACGTATCTTTGTGAAAAAGATGTATTTTGAGTAGTCTCTTGAAAAAGTTCAATTCATTCCACTTCAGTGGAACCACATTCAGTTTGAATAAACTGATTTTCCCAAGATTTCATTTCTATTATGCTCCACCAATCACTCAGTTCTCTTGAAGTAGCATAGTACTTTGCGTAATAAATTGGATGTGCATGTTGAGAAAGTAAAAATGGTTTATTTACAGCAAGAAGACTTTTATATTTAATATCGACAATTCCATGAGATGGATGAACATGCAATCCTCTCTTAGTATCCAACCACCGACATTTAAACATCATTATGTAATTCTGTCCTAGATAACACAGCTCAATAATTTCATCTAGAATGTCGTAAAAGTCAACTTAAGCTTCTCTATGATGCGATCCTCTCAAACAAACTCCATTGATCATTGTTTTTTTTGATTCCCCATATGAATGTGTATGAAATCGAAAACCATTCACCACATATGCATTTTAAGATTTAACCATTTTGGATGGTGGGTTACTCAATATACATAATCACTTATCAATTTTATCATCAGGTTGAGACACCTAAATTTTTTTAAAACAATTCTCAATATAAAAAATTGTAAAATAAATTGATATTAAACCATCAATAATTTATGTTACGATTTTTTGAAACCATTGAGAATTTTTTTTCAGAGTTCTTCAAGAGAAACTACTATAATTTGTGGAATTTGTTTGTTGATATGATTATCATATAACCTACAAATAAAATAAGTTTACATGCTATAACATAAATTATAGAATAACTGATAGAAGGACTCACAGTACAAATGCTTTCATTTCTTCACAGTTGAGCAGAACATATGTATGATCTCTGTGATGTTCATCATCTAAAAGCCATCATTCTTAAACTCCACCGAAGCCAAGATTTGGCTGATTAAAAAACGATAATTGATTGTACATTTCTTCATTAACATTTCCCTTGTTCCGCCCCATGCGGTTTTGTTTTGTTGGATAATCAGATTCAAAATAGTGAGAGCATAAAAAAAGAAATTTCCTCTTGCAAATAAGATTCAGTAATTGAGCCTTCAACTGATGCTTTGTTACGTACTTTTTTCCTCAATTTCTACATGCATCTCTCAAATGGGCACATCCATCGAAATAGTAATAGACCTCCACATTTAGCTTCATGTGGAAAATGTAATATCAGATGTTCCATTGAGTCAAAGAAAGTCGGCGGAAATATTTTTTCCAGTTTACATATAATTACAGTAACATCATCTTCCAGTTTTCTTAGTGCATCGTAGCCTGTTGTTGCTAGACAAATGTCTCGAAAAAAATATGATATTTATATTATCTAATTCCAAATCATAGAATTCAATAAACCTATTAATCCAACCATCATAAGTCATTCCATTATAACATGACAATCATGACTGTTTAATCTGTTAATATGACTATTCTTAACACATCTGCCCAAATTTGAAGCATATCTATATGGAAGTCTCAAATCTGCAATGCACTGACAAAATAATAATCAAATCTATTTGTAAAGTATATAAGATGCTTTTGGCTTCATTAAACTCTGGGATCTGATATTTTCAAATAGTTCATGTTCTGGTTGCCTGGAAATTTGTGCAAGATCTAATTGTGCTTTTACAGTATCTTTGGTCTTACTCGGTGTATCCAAAACTGTATGAAATAAATTATCAAAACATTTCTTTTCAATATACATGACATCTAACATGTGGCAGACCAATAAATCAGACCAACATGGAAGATCCCAAAAAAAATTCCATTTTATCCAATTATGTTCTTTCCCAAAGCCATGAATTTTCTGTTGGTTTACTGTTGGACCAAATGTGATGGGAGGTAATGAAAATAAAACTGATTTTAACTCTGTACCTAAGATCATTTTTAGAGGTTCATCTATTTCAATTTTGTCTTTTCTGAAATGAGATTTTTTCCTTCGAAAATGATGATCGGTTGGAAGAAATCTGCGATGACAATCAAAATAGCATGGTTTTTTTCCATTGACAAGCATAAATTCTTTTTTTCTTTCATATAGTAAGGAAATGATTTCAGACCATGTGTACTCCATCCAGATAACATGCCATATTCTGGAAAGTCACTAATCATCCACATCAATGCAGCTTTTAATATGAAATTTTATTTCCCAGCGACATCATATGTACTAACATCATTACTCCACAATTCATTTAAATCATCAATCATTGGATTCAAATAAACATCTATATTCTTTTTCAGATGTCCTGGGCTTAATAAGTTCAAAAAGATATAGGGATCCTTCATCAACATCTATGGAGGTAAATTGTATGGAGTTATAAAGACATGCCAACATGAATACTGACTACCATAAGAAGAAAATGGATAGAACCGTCAGTAGAAAGTCGGAATCATATGTTTTTGGCTTGTAAAGAAAAATACAGATGTAGACGGTCAAAATGATTCTATGAATCACTATCATATGGATGATTCAATATTTTATCGGTTGAAATATTGGTTGTGTGCCATGACATCATTGACCCTATTTTCTATGACATAAATAAACATTGCAGCCTGGGTGTAAGGGGAAATATATCAACTGTTTTAAAAGAGTCAATCCAGACTTCCCTGGTTGAGTTTTTTTATACCTTGATTGTCCACATGTGGGACCACTGTCCAATGAATCATTTTCACCCGAATATAATATGCAATCATTTTCACATGCATGAATCTTATGATAACTAAGGCCCATATTACGAACCGACATCTTGCTCTCAGGGTAATTTTCAGGCAACACATTTCCTTCAGAAAATGGTGTTTTAACCAAAGAAAATATCTGATCTAAAAAGTTATTTGACATTACATTATCTGATTTAATAGATATAAATTTAACAACCTCTTCTAGTTTTATTATCTTGAAACCAGGATATAATGCATCCTCATCACACCTAAACAACTCATAAAATTCAGATGGTGCCAACTCAAGAGTTAAATCAATACCATCTTGAGTTTTAGTTTGTTGAATAGATGGACCTACAAAATCATGTACTAAATTTTAAAACCGATATGGATATGGAATCAAGTTATTAATATCTTCTCTGGAACTGCGTTCACCGTTTTGATACCAAAAAACATATTCTGTTTGAAAACCAAGCCGTAAGAGATGTTCCCCGACCATGTCAAATGTGTCAAATGTTCTGAGAGCACATTTTTACAAGGACACTTAATTTTGTCTTATGAAACATATTATTTATTTGATGATTCAAATGATAAGAAAGCTTCAACACCCTCAATATATACAGGATTTACTCCAAGCGTGATCATCTAATAATGAATGATGTCGATTTCCTTAATCTATATTTTTCAACAAAATATAAAATCATCACTGTTTTTGAATTATTTGAAATAATAAAAACACTATCTGAAAAAAGAAGATAAATAATTACAACTAATTCTTAATAATTACCATTAAATTTGGCCGACACAGTTTCTTGTGGATTGAAGGCTACTCTTATGTCCGGTGTCTCATTTACTGGTATCTTTCTCACACTGAAATCACAATGAAGAATATACTCGGACGTACGCTTGTTCATTATCGTGCATATGAGAATTTATAATCATACCTCCGATCAGATTCTTCAATGTGATTTCAGTGTGAGAAAGATGAAAATAAATGAGCCATCGGACAAAAGAGATCCCTTTTCATCGATGAATCATCTTCTTGCAGCTATCACCGCCTGAAAACATTATGAAAAATGTGGTCCTATGAATTCATATTCAAACTCATGCATATGAGATTGGATATGCATACGTAGAAGCATACTTTTCATAATGTTTTGAGTCGGTGGAAGATGAAAGAAGAGGATTCATCAAGCAAAAGGTGTGTCTTCAATCCACTGGAAATTATGCCAAGTTATTACAAGTTATTCCTATTTATTACTAATTATTCTTATTTATTACTAATTCTTCTTATTTATTACTAATTATTTCTATTTATTACTAATTATTCCAATTTATTACTAATTATTCCTATTTATTAGTAATTATTATTATTTATTACTAATTATTCCTAATTATTCCTATTTATTCCTATTCAATACTAATTATTCTTATTTATTACTAATTATTTCTATTTATTACTAATTATTCCTATTTAAAGCTAATTATTCCTATTTATTCCTATTTATTCCAATTTATTCCAATTTATTCCTATTTATTCCTATTTATTCCTATTTGTTCCTATTTGTTCCTATTTATTTATATTTATTGCTAATTCTTCCTAATTATTCATATTTATTGCTAATAATTCCTATTTATTGCTATTTATTCCTATCTATTGCTATTTATTGCTATTTATTGCTATTTATTACTATTTATTACTATTTATTACTATTTATTACTAGTTATTACTATTTGTTACTATTTATTACTACTTATTACTATTTATTACTGTTTATTAATATTTAGTACTAATTATTACTAATTATTACTAATTACTACTAATTATTACTAATTATTACTAATTATTACTAATTATTACTAATTATTACTAATTATTACTATTTATTACTATTTATTTCTATTTATTACTATTTATTACTAATTATTACTAATTATTACTAATTATTACTAATTATTACTAATTATTACTAATTATTACTATTTATTTCTATTTATTACTATTTATTACAAATTAGTACTATTTGTTACTATTTATTACTATTTATTACTATTTATTACTATATATTACTATTTGTTACTATTTGTTACTATTTATTACTAATTATTACTAATTATTACTAATTATTACTAATTATTACTAATTATTACTAATTATTACAAATTATTACTTATTATTACTAATTATTATTAATTATTACTATTTATTACTATTTATTGCAATTTATTAGTATTTATTACTATTTATTACTATTTATTACAATTTAATAATATTTATTACTATTTATTACTATTTATGACTATTTATTACCATTTATTACTATTTATTACAATTTATTACTTTTTATTACCAATTATTTGTGACGGGCTGATTCCCCCGTCGCAAATAGCCCGTCGTAAAAAGCTATTTTTCCCGCAGTGTCACCCCTTTCTTGACCAACTCATTCAATGGTGCCGCAATGGTTGAAAAGTCCTTCACGAACCTTCAGTAAAAACTCGCATGTTCATAGAAGCTCCTCACCTCGTTGACATTCTTTGGTGTTGGTCAGTCCCGAATCACCTTCACCTTCTCTTCATCAACCCTCAGGCCATCATCTCCTACCACAAAATGAAGGAAAACAACCAAATTTAAACAAAATGTACTTTTTTTCATGTTTGCAAACAACCTATTTTTCCTAAGAGTATCAAAAACACGTTTCAAATGTTCATGATTTTCATCAAGGCTCTTAGAATAAACAAGGATGTCATCAAAATACACAACCACAAATTTCCCAATAAATGGATGAAAAACATGATTCATTATGTTCATGAATGTACTAGGGGCATTAGTTAGTCCAAAAGGCATAATTATCCATTCATACCATCCAAACTTAGTTTTAAATGCGGTTTTCTATTCATCTCCCTATTTCATTCTAATTTGAAGGTATCCACTCCTTAGGTCAATTTTAGCAAACAAGCATGCATGATGGAGTTAATCAAGAATATCATCCAAACGGGGTATGGTATAGTGATACATTACAGTGATTTTGTTGATAGCTCTACAATCAACACAGAGTCTCCACTTACCATAAATTTTTTGGGACAAGAATTACCGGTACCGCACACAAACTCAAGCTCTCTCGAACAAATATCTTCCTTAGCAATTCTTCCACTAGTTCTTTGATTTCTCCAGTCTCCTCGGGGATATCCTGATAAGCCTGTCGATTGGGAAGCATTGCTCGAGGGAGGAAGTTTATGTGGTGCTTGATACCCCACAAGGGAGGTAAGCCATCATGAATTTCCTCCAGAAACACATCACCAAATCCCTACAAAAGGGACATAACACTAGAAGGAATTAAAGGGTTAGGAGAGTTAGTGGTAAAACATTCTCCCTTTCATAGAAGCACGAGAGTTTCCTTCCCCTCTAAAGCTCTCTATATCTCTCTTTTTTTTTGGAAAATAAGATCACTTTTCCCTCAACACTCTTGTTTTCACTTTTATTTTCACTCTATTTTTCAACTCTTTTATTTCCCTCATTTTTTTATTTCACTCAACACTCCTTTTTCACTCTTGTTTTTTTTCACTCTTCTCATTCTATCTATTTTTTCTCTCTTTTATTTTTCTCTCTTCTCACAATATCTCTCAATCCTCACTTGGTCTTTATAAGCTTGGAAAGGCCTCAATGGTGTAAGAATAACCATACTCCCATTGTACTTGAAAGAATAACGGTTTGTGTATCCATCATGTGTGACCCTCCTATCAAATTACCAAGGTATTCCCAAACAAATGTGACTAGCATGCATCAGAACAACATCACACATCACCTTATCCTCATACTTCCCAATAGAAAATGGAACTTGTGCTTGGTTAGTCACTTTGACATCCCCACTATTATTTAACCATTGCAATCTATAAGTCTTATGATGTCTAGTCATAGCCAATCCCAATTTATAAACCATCAATCCACTTGCTACATTAGTACAACTACCCCCATCAATAATCATACTACATACCTTATCTTTTATGAGGAATCTAGAGTGAAAAATGTGCTCCCTTTTTTCTTGATCATGTTCTCCTTTAGGTTGAGCAGTCAAAGCATGCCTTGCTACAAGCATTTCTCTATGTACAGGGCTTTCTACTTCCACATCTGAATCATCCTCAAGTGATGGCATTTCATGTTCACTTGAGCTAGAACTAAGAACATCTCCATAATCCAAAATAATCATTGTTCTCTTGTCTGGGAATTGTGAGGAAATATTTCCAAATCCTTTACATTTAAAACATTTGATATCACATGATTTGGAAACAACCTTACCCACTATTTTACTTTTAGATTCTAGAAAGAATGGTTTTGGTTTGGTCACCTCTTTTGAATCCGTTTTGTGTTCCCTTACATTCTCTTGTGGTTTTGAATCCTTGAACATGAAAGAATATTTTTAATCCTTACCATAGTATTTAGGGCGCATCCTTCTTGCCTTTACTTGCCTCTCCGATTTGGTAGCCATGTGAAGTAGATCCTCTGTGTCCAAGTACTGGTGTATGTCCACTATGTCTCGAATGTCATGGTTTTGGTCGTTCAAAAACCTTTCCTGGTGGCCTCTTGTTCCTCATAAATATTCTCCTGAATCATGATGATCTCCATCTCTTTGGGATACTCCTCAACACACATGGCCCCTTGTTTCAAACCCTACAACTTGAGGAACAAATCACAATAATAGTGGATAGAAATGAACCTCTTATGTATTACCACTTTCTTCTTCTCCCAAGTGTGGATGGGTCTTCCTCCACTTCGTCATCGACTCACTTGTAGTTGGTCCCACCAAATAATAGCATAGTTGGTGAACTCCACGGCCTCCAACATCACTTTTTTTTCCTCCGAATAGGTGTGACAACCAAAAACATGTTCAACCTTTCTTTCCCATTCTGAATATGTTTTGGGGTCATTCTTACCTTGGAATAAAGTGATCCTCAACTTTACTCCTCCAAGATCATTGTCTTTCCTCTATGGTGGTTGATTTCTTTGAATTATTGACTCATGAAAATCAGACAACTCCTCCTCCTGTTCAATGACCCGCCTTCTTGGTGGTGCCCTATAATTGTAAGGGGATTACAATTCATCCATCCTCGCATTCAACCTTTGGAATTTTTCTTGTAAAGCCCTCATGAACAACTTAGTGTCCGCTTAATTTTTGTTACTTTACTCTTCCATTTAGGAATCCTATGATAATAATTGAAGAGAAAGGAAAATGGAACTCACACACTCCCTCACATGTTTACACTCAAAAATAATTTGTTCACTCATGTTTCACTCAATTTTGGCATTTATCAAAATGTAACACTCTTTCCTTTTACCACTCAACTTGCTTCATATAGAGTTATACCCAATTTCAACAAATCTAAAGGATCTTTGAATTGTGGCAATCCCAAAATATAATTCAAGATAAAATTCAAAATGTATTCAAGATGAAAAATGTGGGAAGGGGAAGAAAATGGATCAAGAAGAATGAAAATGGGATGTAGAAATCAAAATTTTTCAATTTTTGTTTTGATGCTTTAATTTTTTATATTTGGGATCTTTTTTTAGTAAATGCAGCAGTAACAAGATTAATTTTTAAATATTTAAATGCACTAGAAGAAATAATTTGTAACATCAAAAGGAATCAACGTGAGATTTGTGTGGTTTTCAAATTGCATAATTCGTCGCAAAATTTGAACCCACTGAATCCCACTATTAATAGCATTGATTTTGATGATTCCAGGTGGAGAAGAAAGATGAGCTTATAAACTAAAATAATGATATACTATACATCTGAAAAGAAGAATAAATGAAGTTCGTAAATGAAGAATAAAATGGACTAGAATTGATGTCGGCCCGATTCGAAGAGAAATGAAAATATAAGAGAGGATAAGAAAGAAGGAACCTAATTTCTTAAAAATGGGATCGGATACCAAATGATACATGATGAAATACCCACTAGGAAGTGTCTTAAGAACCTTGTATAATTTTCGCATGTCGATCACCCAGATCACCTGAAGAAAACAAGTGAATGTGGTGTGTGAATAGTGAAAATGAGAAGGATGGGGGAAATAGTCAAGGTAGAACCCAAAGAGAACTTGTCTCTAAGAACTATAGCCACAAGAAGCCACAAAGGATTAACAATACATTTATAAGTCAATAATTAAGCAAGAACAAAAAGTTTTCAAGCAAAACACACCATAATTACATTACCTTCATTCACGATGTTTTAAGAGTACAAGGGGTGGCTATTTATAGCCAAAGAGTGGTGTAAAATTCTAACGCCTAGTTTCCACAAGACAAAAACCCTAAATGATTACTTTGAAAACTTTGGCACTTGCCCATGAATTTAGGAGACAGCAGCACCCATTTTTGTAAAAGTAAAGACAACTATCCCACCACCTTTTGGCATTGAAGGTTCCATGGTGGGGTGAGCTTGAAAATTCGTATCACTACTTGGGTTGGATTTTTAAAATCATGTTTGGGCCTTAATTAATGTAATTATAGGCCCAGATTCTTCCACTAAGAAAGGTTGTTGCGCCTCCTCTTGGAAATCTGCGATTAACCCATTTAGAGCCTCCTTCATTCTCTTGGTCCGCTCCCTTGTCATTGGGCCTCTAATTCCACGCAATGGGTCTTGTCCACTTGTGTGCATTCCGCCCTCCTCATCAAGTCCACCTCCAACCCCAATATTCCCATGTGTTCCATGATCCCCATCACCTAATTGTCCAAATTGGACTCAATCGTCCTAAATGACATAATTGGAATAATTGACCAAATTGGTCTCAATTGGCCTCAATTTTCTTAATTGGCCTAATTGGACTAATTGGACTCAATTGACCTAATTGGCATCAATTGGACTAACTAGACTAGTTGATCTAATCGTGCTAATTAGCCTCAACTGGCCTAATTGGATTAACTGTTCTAATTGGTCAAATTTGGCCTCAATTGGGCTCAATTGGCCTAATTGACCTCAATTGGACTAATTGTCCAAATTGGCCTCAACGAGCCTCATTTGACCACAATTGGCCTCAATTGGCCTAATTGTCCAAATATGTCTCAATGGTCCTCAATTGGCCTCAATTTCTCTCAATTGTCCTCAATTGGCCTCAATTGACCTCAATTGGCCTAATTGGCCAAATTGGCCTCAATTGTCCTCAATTGAAAAATTTTTCCTTAATGGGATTTAATGGATCTAATTGGCCTAATTGGCCTCAATTTGACTCTATTGGAATAATTGGCCTAATTGGCCTCAATTGGCCTCATTTGACCTCAATTGGCCTCATTAGCCTAATTGGCCACAATTGGCATCAATTTCCCTCAATTGGACACAAGTGGAATCAATTGGCCTAATTAGTCTAATTGGGCACAATTGGCTTAAATTGGCCTCAATTGGACAAATTGGCCTCAACTATCCTCAACTAGGCTAATTGGCCGAATTGGACATAATTGCACTCAATTGGAATAATTGGCCTCAATTGGTATCAAATGTCCTCAATTGGGATAATTGGCCTAATTGGCCTCAATTGACCTCAATTGGCCTAATTGACCTCAATTTCCATTAATTGGCCTAACGGGATGAATTGGACTAATAGGCCTCAATTGTCCTCAATTGGACTAATTGGCCTAATTGTCCACAATTGGCCATAATTGACCTTAGTTGGCTTAATTGGCCTAATTGGCCTCAATGGCCTCAATTAGCCTAATTGGTCTCAATTGTCCTAAATGGCCTCAATTTTCCACAATTGGACAAATTGGACTAATTGGCCTCAATTGGCCTCAATTTGCCTCAATTTTCTTTAACTGGCCAAATTTGCCTAATTAGCCTCAATTACCATCTATTGTCCTCAATTGTCCTCAAATGGACTAGTTTCCCTAATTGGCCTCAATTTGCCACAATTGACCCCAGTTGACTTAATTTTCCTAATTGGCATAATGGTCTCAATTAACATAGTTGATTTCAATAGGCCTAATTGGCCTCATTTAGAATCAATTTGCCTAATTATCTTTAATTGGTCTAATTCTCTTAATTGACCTAAATAGATAAATTGGCCAAATTGTCCTCAACTGACCTCAATGGCTTAATTTTCCTAATTAGACTAATTGGCCTCAATGGCCTAATTGGCCTAATAGGCCCCAATTTATATATTTGGTATCAATTGCCCTAATTGGCCTCAATTTTTCTAATTGGTCTGAATTTGCCTCTATTGATCTCAATTAGTCTAATTGGCCCAATTGGCCTCAATTGGTCTCAATTGGTCTCAATTGGCCTCAATGCCTAGTTAGACTCAATTGACCTAATTGGCCTCAATTTCCCTTAATTGGCCTCAATTGGCTTAATTAGCCTCAATTCAACTCAATGGGCCTCAATTGGCCTCAATTGAACTCAATTACCCGTAATTGGCATGATTGGACTAATTGGTCTCAATTGGCATCAATTGGCCTATTTGGCCTCAATTGGGTTCAATTGTGCTCAATTGTGCTCAATTGGGATCAATTGGCCTAAGCTGGCCTGAATTGGCCTAATTGGCCTAATTTCTCTAAATTGGGCTCAATTGGCCTAAATTGACCTCAATTGGCCTCAATTGGCCTAAATTGGCCTCAATTGACCAAATTAGCCTTAATTGGCCTCAATTAGCCTCAGATGGCCTCAGTTGGCTGTAATTGGTCTCAATTCGCCCTAATTGGCCTCAATTGACCTCAATAAGCCTCAATTGGTATAATTGGCTTCAATTGGCCTGAATTGGCCACAATTTGCCTATATGGCCATAATTGGTCTAGTTAGTCCCAATTGGCCAAATTGACCTAATTAGCCTCAATTGGATTAAATTGGCCTAATTGGCCTCAATTTACCTCAATTGGCTTCAATAGGCCTTAATTGGACTCAATTGGTCTCAATTAGCCTAATGGCATAATTGGCCTTAATTGCTCCCAATTGGCCTAATTAGCCTCAATTTACTCAATTGGGATCAATTATTCAAGTTGGCCTCAATTGGCCTTAATTGGCCCCAATTGGCCTCAATTGACCTCTATTGGCCTAAGTAGAATAATTGGCCTCAATTAGCCATAATTAGCCATAATTGGGCCCAATTAGCCCCAATTGGCCTAAATTAGCCCCAATTGGGATAATTGGCCTCAATTGGGATCAACTCGCATCAATGTGCCTCAATTTACCCTCATTTGGACTCAATTACCTAATTGGATGGATTGGGCTCAATTGGCCTAATGGGACCCAATTGGCTTAATTGGACCTAATTGGCCCCGATTGACCTCAATTAGCCTTAATTGGATGTAATTGGGCTAATTGGCATAATTGGCCTCAATTGACCTCAATTGGCCTTAATTGGGCTAATTGGGCTCAATTGGCTGCAATTGGCTATAATTAGCCTCAATTGACACTAATTGGCCTCAATTGGACCTAATAGGCATCAATTGGCTCCAATTGGCCTGAATTGGAATAATTGTACTAATTGGCCTCAATTGCCTCAAATGGTCTAATTGGATGCAATTTGCCTAATTGACCTAAATGGCCTAACTAGCCTAATTTTCATTATTGTCCTAATTAGCCTAATTGGACTCAATTGGTCTATATTGGCCTAATTAGCCTCAATTAGTATAGATTGGCTTAATTGGGCTCAATTGGGTTCAATTGGCCTCAGTTACCTTAATTGACCTAATTAGCCTCAATTGGCCTCAATTGGGCGTAATTAGCCTCAATTGGCCTCAACTGGCCTCAATTGTTCCTAATTGACCTAAATTGGCCTAAATTTTCCTAAATTTGCCTAAATTTGTCTAAAGTGTCCTAATTTTCTACAATTGAACTTATTGGATTCAATTGGCCTTAACTTACCAAATTGGCCTCAATTGGCCTAATTGGCCTAATTGGCCTTAACTAGCCCAATTGGATTAATAAGCTTCAATTAGCCTTAATTACCCCAAATTTATTAATTTTTGTCAATTAGACATAATTAGCCTAATTTAACTCATTGGTATAATTGTAATAATTGGACTAATAGGGCTCAATTGACTCAATTGGCCTTAATTGGCCTCAATTGGTCTAATTTCCTCAATTGGAAGAATTAGACCAATTGTGGCCAATGAGGCCAATTGAGGCGAATTGAGACCAATTGAAGGAAATTAATCCAATTGAGGCTAATTGGGACAAATTGATGCCAATTTGTCCAATTCGTCCAATAGAAGCAATTTGAGGCCAATTAGGAAAATTGAGGCCAATTGAGGCCAATTGCTGTGAATTGAGGCCAATTGAGGCCAATTGAGGCCACATATGGATAATTGAGGTCAATTGAGGAGAATTAGGCTAATTAAATCCAATTGTAGCCAATTGAGGAAATTAGAACAATTGAGGCCAATTGAGGTCAATTCGGCCAATTAAGCCAATTTAGCCCAATTGAGCCCAATTGTGGCCAATTAGGCCAATTAGGCTAATTAGGCCAATTAGGTCCATTAGGAAACTTGAGTCCACTTGAGGCCAACTGAGGCAAGTTAGTCCAATTGAGGCCAATTAGGCTAACTGAGTCCAATTAGTACAATTAGTCCAATTGGAGCCAATTGAGGCGACTTCCGGGCAATTGAGGCCAATTAAAGCCAATTGAGGCCAATTTATTCCAATTGAGCCTAATTGAGGCCAATTAGTCCAATTAGGACAATTGAAGCTAATTGTGTCCAATTGAGGGTGATTGAGGCCAATTGGGCCAATTAGACCAATTGAGGCCAATTAGACCAATTCACTCAAATTGAGGCCAATTAGGGCTACTGAGGAAAATTGGGGCCAATTAGGCCAATTGAGGCCAATGAGGCTAATTGGGGACAATTAGGATAATTCGGCCATTTGAGGTCAATTGAGGTGAATTGAGTCTAATTGAGCCTAATTGAGGTCAATTAGGGCCAATTGAGGCTAATTAGTCGAATTAAGGACAATTGAGCACAATTGAGGCCAATTAGGCTAATTGAGTTCAATTAGGCCAATTGAGCCCAATTAGGCCAATTGAGTCGAATTGAGGCCAATTGAGACCAATTAGACCAATGAGACCAATTGAGACCAATTGAGGCCAATGAGACCAATTGAGGTCAATTGAGGCCAATTAGGTAAATCTGACCAATTATGACTAACTGAGGCCAATTGAGGCCAATTAAGGCCAATTGAGGCCAATTGAGGCCAACTGAGCCCAATTGAGGCCAATTGAGCATAATTATGCTAATTCGGCTAATTGAAGCAAATTGAAGCCAATTTGCCCAATTAGTCCAATTGAGACCAATTGAGGCCAATTGAGGCCAATTGACGTTAATTGAGATCAATTAAGAAAATTAGGACAATTGGAGCTAATTGAGGCCAATTTAGGCCAATTGAGGTTGATTAGGTAATTTGAGACCCATTAGGGCAAATTAAGGCTAATTGAGTGAAATTAGGCGAAATGAAACAAATTGTGGCCAGTTGAGGCCAGTTGAGGCCAATTGAGGCCAAATAGGCACACTGAGGCCAATAGAGGCCAATTAGGAAAATTGAAGTCAATTGAGGCCAATTGAGGCCCATTAAGGCCAATTCGGCCAATTGAGGCCAACATAGGCCAATTAGGTCAATTGAGGCCAAATAGGACAAATGAGGCTCATTGAGGCCTATTGAGGCCAATTAAGCACAATTTGGTCAATTATCCCAATTAAGGCCAGGTGTGGCCGATTGAGAGAAATTGAGGCAAATTGATGCCAATAAGACAATTTTGGCTAATTTTGGCTAATTGAGGCCAATTAATCCAATTGAGGAAAATTGAAACCAATTGAGGCTAATTGAGGGAAATTGAGGGCAATTAGGAAAATAAGGCCAATTGAGGCCAGTTGAGGCCAATTGAGGCTAGTGAAGCCAATTGAGGCTAATTACACCAATTAGGCCACTTGAGGCCAATTGAGACCAATTTGACTCATTATGCCAATTGAGGCCAATTAGTTCAATTAGGACAATTGGGGCCAATTGGGTCCAGTTAAGGCCAATTGAGTCCAATTGTGGCCAATTGGGGCCAAGTAGGCCAATTGTTGCCAATTGATGTCAATTATGCCAATTATGTAAATTCATTCAAATTTAGGCCAACTAAGCCAATTGTGGCCAATTGGGGCTAATTAGGCCAATGAGGCCAATTCAGGCCAATTGAGTCCAATTGAGGCCAATTAGACCAATTCGGTCCCATTGAGGCCAATTGATTCCAAATGGGGCCAACTATGCTAATTGAGGCCAATTAGGCCAATTGAGGACAATTAAGCCCAGTTTGTCCAATTGAATCCAATTGAGCACAATAAGGCCAACTATTCCAATTGAGACCAATTGAGCACACTGGATCCAGTGGAGGCCAATTGGGGCCAATTAAGCCAATTGAGAGCAATTGAGGTCAATTGAGGCCAATTAGGCCAATTAAGACCAATTAAGGCCCATTGAGGGTAATTGAGGCCAATTGAGGCTAATTACAGCCAATTGTGGCCAATTATGGCCAATTGAGGCCAATTTGGACAATTAGTCCAATTAGGACAATTAGGCTAATTAGGTCAATTGAGACCAATTAAGGCCAATTGAGGCTGATTAATTTAATTAGGTCAATTGTGGCCAATTGAGGACAATTGAGGCCAAATGGGACCAATTGAGGTCAATTAGGCCAATTAGGCCAATTGAGGTAATTGGGCCAATTGGGTCAAATCCATGCCAATTAGGCGAACTATTGCAAATTGAGGCCAATTGGGGGTAATTGAGGCAAATTAGGCCAATTGAGTCCAATTGCAGCCAATTGAATCCAATTGAGGCCAATTGAGGACATTTGATGCAAAATTGGCCAATTGAGGCCAATTTGGGCCAATTGAGGCCCACAGATGCAAATTGAGGCCAATTAGGCGAATTGAGGTCAGTTGAGAACAATTTGGTCAATTGTTTCAATTGCGGCCAATTGAGGCCAGTTAGATCAATTGATCCCACCTGAGTCAAATTGTTGCCAATTAGGCCAATTCAGGCCAATTCAGGCCAATTGAGGCCAATCGAGGTCAATTCCGGCCAATTGAGTCTAATTAATCGCAATTGAGGCCAATTGCGCTCAATTGAGGCCAATTTAGCCAAATGAGGTCAATTGTGGCCAATTGAGGCCAATTAGGGCAATTGAGACTAATTGAGGCCAATTAGGCCAATTGAGGCCAATTGAGACCAATAAGGCCTTGAGGCCAGTTCGGCCAATTAGTCCAATTAGGCCAATCAGCCCAATTCAGGCCAATTGAGGCACATTATTCCAATTAAGGCTAACTGGCCAATTGTAGCCCATTAGAACAATTGAGACCAATTAAGATGAATTTGTCCAATTATATCAATTAAGGTATATTGGGGTTAATTGATTCCAATTGAGGTCATTTGAGGCCAATTATTTCTATTGATCCCAATTGAGGCCAATTGAGGCTAATTAGGATAATTGGGCCAATTGTGGCCAATTTAGTCCCATTTATTCCAATTTATGCCAATTTAGGCTAATTGAGGTTAATTTTTCAAATCATTCCAATTGAGCCTAATTATTTCAATTATGCCAATTGAGCCCAAATGAGTTAAATTGATACCAATTGAGGCTAATTGAGGTAAATTAGGCCATTTAGGTCAATTGATGCTAATTGAGGCCAATTAGGACAATTAGGACAATTGAGGCCAATTAATTCAATTGAGGCCAATGATGCCAACAAGGCCTATTGAGGCCAATTTAGGCCAATTTAGGCCAATTGTGGCCAATTATGTCCAATTTAGGCCAATTGAGCCTAATTGAGGCCAATTAGTCCAATTGAGGCCAATTGAGGCTAATTCGGCCAATTAGGTCAATTAGGCCAATTGAGGTCAATTACGCCATTTAAGGCAAACTAAGTCCAATTTGGATAATTGAGAACAATTGAGGCCAATTGAGGCCAATTGAGGCCAATTGTGGCCAATTGTGGCCAATTAAGGCCAATTGAGTCCAATTAAGACCAATGAGGCCAATTAAACCGATAGAGGCCAATTAGTCCAATTGAGGCCAATTGAGGCTAATTATGTCAATTAGTCCAATTGGGGAAAATAGAAGCCAATTAGGAAAATTCAGGCCAATTGATACCAATTCAAGCCAACTAGGCCAATTCAGGCCAATTCAGGCCAACTAGGCCAATTGAGGCCAATTAGGCCAATGAGGACAATTTAGGCCAATTGAAGTCAATGTGGCCAATTCAGGCCAATTGAGGCCAATTAGTCCAATTAGACCAATTGAGAGAAATTAGGCCAATTGATATCAATTGAGGTGAATTGATGCAAATAGATGCCAATTAGGTTAATTATGTCAATTGAGGTCAATTAAGCCAATTGATGTCGATTGAGCCTAATTAGGCTAATTGAGGTCAATTAGTCCATTTGACGTAATTGAGACTAATTAGGTCAATTGAGGTCAATTAAGGCCAATTGTGTCTAATTGAGTCCAATTATGCCAATTGAGTCCAATTGATTCCAATTGGGGCCAATTGGGTCCAATTGAGGCCAATTAGGAAAATTGAGGCCAAGTAGGCCAAGTGAGACCAATTGAGCTTAGTTAGGCCAATTGTGTCCAATTGATCCAAATAAATCCAATTATGTCAATTGAATCCAATTGAGACCACTTGAGCCAGTTAAGGTCAATTGGGTCCAATTAGTACAATTGAGAGTAATTGAGGTCAGTTGAGTTCTATTAGGCTAATTAAGACCAATTGAGTCCAATTGAGCGCAATTGAGGACAATTGAGACTAATTGAGGCCAATTATTTCCAATTATGGCCAATTGTGGATAATTGATGCCAATTAGGCCAATTAGACCAATTAGGCAAATTAGGCCAATTAGGCCAATTAGGCAAATCGAGACAAATTGATGCCAATTGAGGCCGATTACACCAATTAGGCCAATTGAGGCCAATTGAGGCCAATTAAGGCCAATTGAGACCAATTGAGGCCAATTGAGGTCAATTGAGGTCAATTGTGGCCAATTGAGGCCAATTGATGAAGATTTGGCTAATTGAGTCCAATTTGGCCAGCTGAATCCAACTGATGGAAATTGATGCCAATTAGGAAAATTGAGGACAATTGAGAACAATTTGGCCAATTATGCCAATTGCGTCCAATTGAATCCGGTTAGGCCAATTGATCCCACTTGAAGAAAATTAATGCCAATTATGCCAAATTTGGCCAATTTAGGCCAATTTAGGTCAATCGTGGCCAATTGAGTCCAATTGAGTCCAATAAAGCCCAATTGAGCCAAATTAAGCCCAATTGAGGTGAATTTGGCCAATTGTGGCCAATTGAGGCCTTGAGGCCAGTTAGGCCAATTAGTCCAATTAGAAAAATCTGGCCACTTGAGGCTAATTAAGGCCAATTATAGCCAATTATTCCAATTGAGACCAATTAAGACAAATTTTTCCAATTAGATCAATTAAGGGAAATTGGGGTTAATTGAATCCAATTGTGGCTATTTGAGGCCAATTTGGGTCTATTGAGGCCAATTGGTTCCAATTGGGGATAATTAGGCTAATAAGGCCAATTGTGGCCAATTCAGTCCCATTCGGGCTAATTAGGCCAATTGAGCCCAGTTGAGGCCAATTGAGCCCAATTGAGGTCAATTAGTCTAATCATGCCAATTGAGGCTAATTATTTCAATTATGCCAACTGAGGACAATTGAGTTCAATTGAGACCAATTGAGGCCGATTGAGGCCAATTAGTCTAATTAGGTCAATTGATTCTAATTGAGGCCAATTAGGCCCATTGAGGCCAATTAAGTCAATTGAGGCCTATTGAGGCCAATGATGCCTATTTGGCCAATTTAGACCAATTAGGCCAATTGATTCCAATTGAGACCAATTAGGCCAATTGAGGCCAATTGAGGTCAATTAGGCCAATTAGGTCAATTAGACCAATTGAGGTCAATTAGGCCAATTCAAGCCAACTAAGGCCAATTTGGCTAATTGAGGACAATTGATGCCATTTGAGGCAAATTGGGGCTAATTGGAGCCAATTGAGTCCAATTGAGTCCAATTGAGACCAATCAGGTCAATTAAACCAATTGAGGCCAATTAGTCTAATTGAAGCCATTTAGGCCACTTGAGGCCAACTGAGGCCAATTGAGGCCTATAGAGACCAATTAGGCCAATTGAGGCTAATTAACAGTAATTGATGCCAATTTGTTCAATTGAGGACATTTGATGCCAATTGAGGCCAATTATTCCAATTGGCCTCAATTGGTCTCAACTTGCCTCAATTGGCCTAATTGGCCCAATTTGCCACAATTGGTCTCAATCAGAATAATTGGCCTTTATTGGCATCAAATGTACTCAATTGGGAAAATTGGCCTCAGTTGGCGTTAATTAACCTCAATTGGACTAATTGGCCTTAATTGGCCTCAGTTGGTCGAATTGGAACTAATTGGCCTCAATTTGCTTCCATTTGCTTCAACTGGCCAAAGTGGCCTAATTGGCCTCAATTAGTCTAAATTGGCCTCAATTGTCCTCAATTAGACTAATTGCCCTAATTGGACTCAATTGGCCATAATTGAAATCAATTGAGTTAATTTACCTAATTGACATAATTGTCTCAATTAACTTAAATGGTCTCAATTAGCCTAATTGGCATCATTTGGCGTTAATTTTCCTAATTTTATTTAATTGGCCTAACTAGCTTAATTGGCCTGATTAGCCAAATTGGGAAAATGGTCTTTAATTGAACTCAATGGCCTAGTTTTCCTAATTGGCCTAATTGGCATCAATGGCCTAAATGGCCTAATATGCCCCAATCTACCTATTTGCAATCAATTGGCCTAATTAGCCTCAATTTTCCTAATTGGCCTTTGTTGGCCTAATTAGCCTAATTTTCCCAAATTGGCCTCTATTAGCCTCAATTAGTCTAATTGGCCCAATTGACCTCAATTGGTCCCAATTTGCCTCAATTGGCCTCAATGCATAATTGGACTAAATTGATCTAATTGCTCTCAATTGCCCTCAATTGCCCTCAATTGGCCTAATTAGCCTCAATTCGACTCAATTGGCCTCAATTGGCCTTAATTGAACACAATAAGCCTCAATTTACCTGATTGTACTAATTGGTCTCAATTGGAATCAATAGGTCTAATTGGCCTCAATTGGCCTCAATTGGACTTAATTGGGCTCAATCAGCCTAAGCTGACATGAATTGGACTAATTAGACTAATTGCACCATCAATTGACCTCAATTGACCTCAATTGATCTCAATTTACCAAATTAGACTCAATTGGCCTAATTGTCCCCAATTGGCCTCAATTAGCCTCAATTAGCCTCAATTGTCCTCAATTGGCCGTAATTGGACTCAATTCTCCCAAATTGGCCTCAATTGACCTTAATGAGCCTCAATTGGTATAATTGGCTACAATTGGCCTGAATTAGCCATAATTGGCCAATATGGCCTTAATGGGACTAATTAGTCTCAATTGGCTAAATTGAAAAAATTGACCTCAATTGGCCCAATTGGCCTCAATTAGCCTCAATTGGATTGAATTGGCCTAATTGGTCTCAATTTACCTCAATTGTCTTCAATAGGCATAAATTGGACTCATTTGCTCTCAATTGGCCTAATGGCCTAATTAGCCTCAATGGGTATCAATGTCCTAATTAGCCTCAATTGCCTCAATTGGAATCTAGTGTTTATTTTGGCCTCAATTAGCCTTAATTGGCCTCAATTGACCCAATGGGCCTAATTGGCCTCAATTGGCCTCCATTGTCCTAAGTAGATTAATGGCCTCAATTGGCCATAATTGTCCACAATTGGACTCAATTAGCCCCAATTGGGCTAATTGGCCTCAATTGGCCTCAATTCGATTCAATGTGCCTCAATTTACCCTCAATTCGCCTCAATTGGCCTAATTGGACGAATTGGCCTGAATTAGCCTGAATTGGCCTAATGGGACTCAATTGGCCTAATTGGACCCAATTGGCCTCGATTGACCTCAATTTTCCTTAATTGGACCTAATTGGCCTAATTGGACTCAATTGACCTCAATTGGCCTCAATTTCCCTAATTGGGCTCAATTGGCCGCAATTGGTCGCAATTAGCCTCAATTGGACCCAATTGAACTCAATTAGACCCAATATGCCCCAATTGGCCCCAATTGGCCTTAATTAGAATAATTGGACTAATTGGCATCAATTTCCTCAATTGGTATAATTGGTCTCAATTTTCCTAATTGACCTCAATTGGCCTAAAGTGGCCAAACTAGCCTAACTAGTCTAATTGTCATAATTGGCCAAATTGGACTCAATTGGTCTAGATTGGCCTAATTGGCTTCAATTGGTCTAGATAGGCTTAATTGGCCTCAATTGGGTTCAATTGACCTCAATTTCCCTAATTGGCCAAATTAACCTCAATTGGCCTCAGTTGGCCTCAATTGGCCTCAAATAACCTCAATTGGCCTCAAATAACCTCAATTGGCCTCAATTGTCCCTAATTAGACTCAATTGGCCTATATTGGCCTAAATTGTCCTAAATAATCCTAATTGGCCTCAATTTAACTTATTGGATTCAATTGTCCTTAATTTACCTAATTGGCCTCAATTAGCCTAATTGGCCTAATTAACCTTAACTGGCCTAATAAGCCTAATTGGAATAATTAACCTCAATTGGCCTCAATTACCTCAAATTTCTTAATTTTCCCCAATTGGACTTAATTATCCTAATTTCACAATTTTCCTAATTGGACTAATAGGGATCAATTGAATTAATTGGCCTTAATTGGCCTCAATTGGTCTAATTGGCTCAATTGGAAGAATTAGGCCAATTGAGGCTAATTAGGCCAATCAGGAAAATTGATGTCAATTGAGGCCAATTGAGACCAATTGAAGGAAATTAATCCAATTGAGTCTAATTGAGACAAATGGAGGTCAATTTGGCCAATTCGATCAATTGAGGCAATTTGAGGCCAATTATGGCAATTAGGAAAATTGAGGCCAATTGCTGTGAATTGAGGCCAATCGATTCCACTTATGGCCAATTAAGTCCAATTCATCTGAATTAGGCTAATTGAATCCATTTACAACCAATTGAGTCCAATTAGGAAAATTGAGGCCAATTCAAGTCAATTTGGCTAATTATGCCAATTTAGCCCAATTGAGCCCAATTATGGCCAATTAGTCCAATTGAGGCCAATTAGGCTAATAAGGCCAATTAGGTATCTTAGGCCAATTGAGGCCAATTGAGGCCAATTGTGGCCAATTGTGGCCAGTTAGGCCAATTGAGGCCAGTTAGGCTAATTGAGTCCAATTAGTCTAATTAGACCAATTTGAGCCAATTGAGGCGAATTCTGGCCAATTAAAGCTAATTGAGGCCAATTTTATTCCAATTGAGCGTAATTGAGTCCAATAAGTCCAATTATCCCAATTGAAGCTAATCGAGGCTAATTAAGGGTTATTGAGGCCAATTGAGGCCAATTAGACCAATTGAGGCAAATTGAGTCCATTTAGAGTAATTGAAGAAAATTGAGTCCAATTAGGCCAATGGAGGCCAATTAGGACAATTAGGCTATTTGAGGCCAATATAGGCCAATTGAGTCTAATTGATTCCAATTGCGGTAAATTGGGGACAATTGAGGCTAATTCGTCCAATTGAGGACAAATGACCACAATCGAGGCCAATTGAACCCAATTGAGGCGAATTAGGCCAATTGAGGCCAATTAGGCCAATTGAGTCCAATTAGACCAATCTAGCCAATTAAGACAAATTGAGGCCAATTGAGGTCAATTGAAAACAATTGAGTCCAATTGAGTCCAATTGAGGCTAATTAGGACAATTAAATAAAATTGAGGTCAATTAGGCCATTTAAAGAAAATTGAGGTCAATTAGGCCAATTAAAGCAAATTGAGGTCAATTAGGCCAATTATGCCAATTGAATCCAATTGAGGCTAATTGAGACCAATTAGGACAATTGAAGCTAATTGAGGCCAATTTAGACTAATTGAGGCCAATTAGGTAATTTGAGACCAATTAAGGATAATTAATGCCAATTGAAGCCAATTGAGGCCAATTAAGGTCAATTATTCTCACTAAGGCCAATAGAGGCCAATTAGGAAAATTATGGTCAATTAGGAAAATTAAGGCCAATTGAGGCCCATTAAGGCCAATTAGGCCAATTAGTCCAATTGAGGCTACTTAGGAATATTGAGGCCAATTGAAGCCACTTAGCCCAATTGAGACCCATTGGAGCCAATTAAGGCCAATTGATCCAAATTGAGTCCAATGAGACAAATTAAGCTAATTTTGCCTAATTGGGCCAATTAAGCCAATTGAGGAAAATTGAAGCCAATTGAGGCCAATTGATGGAAATTCGGTAAATAAGGCTAATTGAGGCCAATTAAGCAAATTGAGGCCAATTATGCAATCAGATCACTTGAGGCCAATTGATGCCAATTTGACCCATTATGCCAATTGAGGCCAATTAGACCAATTGAGGCCAATTGAGATTTGGCCCATTATGCCAATTGAGGCCAATTAGACCAATTGAGGCCAATTGAGGCCAATTAGTTCAATTAGGTCAATTGAGGTGAATTGGGTCCAATTAAGGCCAATTGAGTCCAATTACAGCCAATTGAGGCCAAGTAGGGAAATTGATTCCAATTGAGGTTAATTATGCCAATTATGCCAATTCATGCAAATTCTAGCCAACTAGGCCAATTGAGCCCAATTGAGGCCAATTGGGGTTAATTTTTTCAATGAGGCCAATTCAGGCCAATTGAGACCAATTGAGTCTAACTAGACCAATTGAGGCCAATTAGTCCAATTGAGGCCAATTGAATCCAATTGGGTCCAATTAGACCAATTGAGGCCAATTGGGCCAATTGAGGCCAATTGGGCCAATTGAGGGAAAGTAAGCCAATTGAGGCCAATTAGTTCAATAAGGCCAATTGAGGCCAATTGAGTCCTATTGAGCTCAGTTAGGCCAATTGAGTCCAATTGAGCCCAACAAGTCCAATTATGCTAATTGAGACCAATTGAGCCCACTTAATCCATTTGTGGCCAATTTGGTCCAATTAGGCTAACTGAGAGAAATTGAGGTCAATTGATGTCAATTAAGCGAATTAAGACCAATTGAGGCCAATTGAGGATAATTAAGGCCAATTATTTATAATTGTGGCCAATTGTGTCTAATTGAGGCCAATTAAAACAATTTGGCCAATTAGGACTATTAGGCTAATTGGGCAAATTGAGACCAATTTCAATTGAGGCTAATTCATCCAATTGGGCCAATTGAGGCCAATTGAGTCTAATTGAGACCAATTTAGGCCAATTGAGGCCAATTAGGCCAATTGAGGCCAATTGAGGTAATTGTCCCAATTGGGGCCAATTCACACCAATTAGGTGAAACTGAATCAAATTGAGGCCATTTGGGGATAATTAAGGTAAATTAGGCCAATTGAGGCCAATTGAAACTAATTGAGGCCAATTGATGGAAATTTGACCAATTGAGGCTAGTTGAGAACAATTTGGCCAATTGTGCCAGTTGCGTCCAATTGAGGCTAGTTAGGCCAATTAAGCCCACTTGAGGCAAATTATTTCCAATTAGGCCAATTGTGGCCAATTGAGAACAATTGACCTCAAATCAGGCCAATTGTGTCCAATTGAGGATAATTAGGACAATTGAGGCCAATTGAGGTCATTTATATCAATTAGGCCGATTGAGGCCAATTGAGACCAATGAGGCCAGTTTGGATAATTAGTCGAATTAGGCCAATCAGTCCACTAAGGCCAATTGAAACCAATTAAGGCACATTAAGCCAAGTGAGGCCAGTTAGGACAATTGTAGCCAATTAGGCCAATTGAGACTAATTAAGACAAATTTTCCCAATTAGATAAATTAAGGTATATTGGGGTTAATTGATTACAATTGAGTAAATTTGAGGCAAATTAGTCCTATTGAGGCCAATTGGGGCCAATTAAGGCTAATTAGGCCAATTTTGGCCAATTCAGTTCCTTTTAGGCCAATTGAGGCCAATTGAGGCTACTTGAGGTCAAATAGGCCAATCATGCCAATTGAGGCTAATTATTTTAATTAGGCCAATTGAGGCCAATTGAGTTCAATTGAGACTGATTGAGGCAAATTGAGGCCAATTAGGCCAATTAGGTCAATTGATGCTTATTAAGGCCAATTAATTCAATTGAGGTAAATGATGCCAATTAGGCCAATTGAGGCCAATTGGGGCCAATTTTGGACAATTTAGGCCAATTGTTGCCAATTGTGGCCAATTTAGGCCAATTGAGCCTAACTAAGGACAATTAAGCCATTTAGATCAATTAGGAAAATTGATTTCAATAAGGCCAATTAAGGCAAACTAATGCCAATTTGGCTAATTGAGGAAAATTGAGGCCAATCGAGGCCAATCGAGACCAATTGGTTCTATTAAACCAATTGAGGGAAATTAGTCCAATTTAGGCCAATTAGTCCAATACGGTCAATTTGTTCAATTGGGGAAAATAGAGGCCAATTAGGCCAATTCAGTCCAATTCAGGGCAACTATGCCAATTGGGGCCAATTGAGGCCAATTGAGGCCAATTAATGCCAATTGATGCTAATTAGGCCAATGATACCGATTCATGACAATTAGGCCAATTCAGGCCAATTAAGGCCAATTGAATCCAATTGAGGCTAATTAGGACAATGAGCCCAATTCAGGCCAATGAGGCCAATTAGTTCAATTATGCCAATTGAGTCCAATTAGTCCAAATGAGAACAATTGAGGCCAATTGATTCCAATAGAGGCCAATTGGGTGAATTAGGTCAATTGAGGCCAATTAGGCCAATTGAGGCCTATTAGGCCAATTACGTCAACTGAGACCAATTGAGGCCAATTGAGGCCACTTAGGCCAATTAATGCCAATTGAGGCCAATTAGGCCAATTGATGCCAATTGATCCCAGGTGTTCCAATTGAGTCCAATTTATCCCAATAAGACCAATTATGCCAATTGAGGCCAATTGAGCCCACTTGAGCCAATTGAGGCCAATTGGGGCCAATTAGGCCAATTGAGAGAAATTGAGGTCATTTGAGGCCAATTAGGGCAATTAAGATAAATTCAGGCCAATTGAGGGAAAATGAGGCCAATTGAGGCTAATTGAGGCCAATTATTTCAAACAATGGCTAATTGTGACCAGTTGAGGTCATTTAGGACATTTAGGCCAATTAGGCCAATTAGGCCAACTAGGCTAATTGGGCCAATTGAGACCAATTAAGGCCAATTGATGCCGATTAATCTAATTTGGGCAATTATGGCCAATTGAGGCCAATTTAAGCCAATTGAGGCCAATTGAGGCCAATTAGGTCAATTGAGGCCAATTGAGGTAATTAGGCCAATTTGGTCCAATTCACGCCAATTAGGCGATCTGTGGTAAATTTAGGCCAATTGGGGCTAATAGAGGAAAATTAGGCCAATTGAGGCCAATTGAGTCCATTTGAGGCCAATTGAGGCCAATTAAAGCCAATTGGGCCAATTGATTCCAACTGATGCAAAGTGAGGCCAATTAGGCCAATTGAGGCCAATTGAGAAAAATTGGCCCATTAAGCCAATTTCGTCCAATTGATGATGGATAGGGCAATAGATCTCACTTAAGTAAAATTGGTACCAATTAGGCCAATTCAGGCCAATTGAGTCCAATCGAGACCAATTGAGTCTAATTAATCCCAATTGAGGCCAATTGAACACAATTGGCCCCAATTGAGGAGCATTTGGCCAATTGAGGCCAATTGTGGCCAATTGAGGCCAATAGGTCCAATTGAGGCCAATTGAGACCAATTGAGGCCAATTAGGACAATTGAGGCCAATTGATGCCAATTGATGCCAATTGAGGCCATTGAGGCCATTGAGGCCTTGAGGCCAGTTAGGCCAATTAGTCCAATTAGGCCAATCAGGCCACATGATGCCAATTGAGGCCAATTAAGTCCAATTGAGGCATAATATGCCAATTAAGGCCATTGAGTCCAATTGTAGCCAATTAGACCAATTGATACCAATTAAGACGAATTTTTCCAGTTAGATTAATTCAGGGAAATTGGGGTTAATTGATTCCAATTGAGGCTATTTGAGGTAAATTAGGACTATTGGGGCCAATTAGGCCTATTGAGGCCAATTGGTGCCAATTGAGGCTAATTAAGCTAATTAGGCTAACTAGGCTAATTGTAGTCAATTCAGTCCCATTCATGCCAATTAGGTCAATTGAGGCCAATTGAGGTGAATTGAGATCAATTAGGCCAATCATGCCAATTGAGGCTAATTATTTCAATTATGCCAATTGAGGCCAACTGAGTTCAATTGAGACCAATTGAGTCCAATAGATTCCAATTAGTCCAATTAGGTCAATTGATGCTAATCGAGGCCAATTGGGGGCAATTGGGGGCATTTAAGTCAATTGATGCCAATTGAGGCCAATGATGCCAATTAGGTGAATTGAGGCCTATTTGGAGAATTGAGGCTAATTGAGGTCAATTAGTACAATTGAGGCCAATTGAGACCAATTAGGCCAATTAAGGCCAATTAAGGCCAATTAGTCCAATTAGGCCAATTAGTCCAATTGAGGTCAATTAGGCCAATTTTGACCAAGGAAAATTTGGCTAATTAAGGACAATTGATGCCAATTGGGGCCAATTGAGTCCAATTAGGGCCAATTGGATCCAATTGTGGCCAACTGAGGCCAACTGCGACCAATTAGGTCAATTAAACCAATTGAGGACAATTAGTCCAATTGAGGCCAATTGAGGAAAATTAGGCAAATTAGTCCAATTGGGGCCAACTGAGGCCAATTAGGCCAATTTAGTCCAATTGAGGCCAATTGAAGCCAATTGATTCTAATTGAGGTGAATTAGTCCAATTGAGGACAATTCGGCCAATTGAGGCCACTTGGGGAAAATTGAGGCTCAGTGAGGCCAATTAAGGCCAATTAGGACAATGAGAGTCATTTTTGGCAATGAGATTTCAAACAAATCTCCAATGGATTTTCACATTGAATAAGCTACAACACGTCTAAGGAAAAGATGATCTGCATCCTCCCTATGTTGATGGAAAAGAGTACATGAGGAACATAAAGATATTCCACAATTTTGTAGATAATAATCTATTGGGATTTTCCGATGAGAAACTATCCAAGACAGTATAGATCAGGTTGGTCTAATGAAATTCTTGTGAAATCCCTTCATCCACTGATATTCCACATTTCAATTCAAAGAGAACCTGTAAAATAACTTAGAAGAAAGAAAACCATTAGTATCAGGTTGCTAAGCCCAGAAATCCTCCTTGTTAGGGAAATAATATTTGTTAACAAGGATCACAATATGCTCTGGAAGATCCTCCTTATTAGACAGCTAGTCCCTAATAGAAATATTCAAATCCAAGTTAGTTTCAACACCCCCACTAAATCAACAAGAGGAGTATCACACCAGTTTTCATTCTAAAAATCAAGAGATGAATCTTTAGAAACAAGCCATCTTGAATGGCAATCAATTGAGGAAAAAAAATTTGATGGCAGGCCAAACAGAAGAGTCAAGATGTTTAAAAGCACCCTTAAAGATCCTATTCCTAAATTTATCTTGAATGAAATAATGTGCATCAGAGTTTCTATTGAGGAGTCTCCATATAAAATAAGCATGAAGATAATCATTGAAGAGCTCAAGGTTTTTTATTTTTAAACCCCCATCATCATAGGGTTTACAACAGTTGTTCCAAGAAACCATAGCCAGATTCCTCTCAAGAATGATTCCGCTTCAGATAAAGTTCTTGAGAGATAAATCGATATTCCTTATGATAGAAATAGGCCATTTCAACACCATAAAATGATAAACAAACTTGGAGACAATAACAGAATTAACCAAACAAACCCTACCAGCCATGGAGAGAGTTTTTCTTTTCCAAGAAGCCGGTTGTCTTCTGACATTTCTAATAATCTCTGAGAAATATCAAGCCTTAGGCCTTCCCCAAAACAAAGGCACCCCCAAATAATTTAAGGGAATCATTACCTCATGAATTCCCAGCTCTCTAACTATTCATTCTTCCTAGAAATAGTGATGCTCCTGCCAAAGTAAATGAAAGATTTGTCCCAACTTATTTCTTGACCAGAGACAGAAGAGTAGTGAGAAAGGGATATTTTGATATTCCTGATATTACTCTTATCCCCCTTGGTGAAAAGAATAATGTCATCAGCATATAACAAATTAGTAGGAGAAACCAAATTCTGACCTGAATTAATCGCATTGTATTCCTAGTTTCCACATCAGAGTTGATACATTACATATGTTATATCCACAATCAGGTACTCCATTCTGGTAAATCCTGTTTGGCCCGCAATGCTCTTTCTTGCATTCTTGCTGCTATTCGGAAGGCCATCATTTCAAGTAAACATTTCTGCTCCAATTCAATTCATGTATTGACCATTCTAAATCAGATTGGAGTAAAAGGATATTTCAGGACTCTACATGGTACTTTGGATGTTTTATGGAAACAACCTTTTTTTTGTTCGGATTAAATTTAACTGTTATATGGCTTCTCGAGGAAATCTGAGTCCCTCTGGCTATGGTGCAATCTTCAGAGATCACCAAGGTGGTGCTCCTGGTTGTTTTCATTATTCTTGTGGTGTTTCCTCTTCAATTGAAGCGGAGATGTTTGGTATTATTGTTGCAGTGGAACAAGCTAGGATACATGGGTGGAATAATCTATGGATTGAGAGTGATTCTACGAATATTGTTATAGCTATCAGTACAAGATTTATTTACATATTTTGGAAGCTCACTAATCATTGGATCAATTGTTTGTATTCTCTTTACTCAATGCATCACATCATCACTCACACTTATCGAGAAGCAAATTCGGTGGCATATGGCCTTGAAAATAAAGGTGTTGGCGGTGTCGACATTCTTTGGTATGATCATATTCCTGGTGAGTTTCTACCTCTTCTTAAGAGAGATTGTGATAAGACTGCTACTTTTAGACTGGTGTAATTTGTTTGTTTTTGTTCAATAAAGGAGCCTTGCTTTTCTAGGCAAGGTCTCATCTCTTTAAAAAAAGGCCAACTAAGCCCAATTATTTCAATTGAGGCCAATTAAGTCCAATTGGGGCCTATTGAGGCTAATTAAGGCCAATTAGGCCAATTGAGTCAAATTGAGTTCAATTAGGTTAATTGGGGTCAATTGAGGTCAATCTGGCCAATTAGCCAATTGAGGAAAATTGGGGCCAATTGAGGTCAATTGAGGCAAATTGAGGCCAATTGAGGCCAATTGACTCCAATTGAGGCCAATTAAGGCCAATTAATCCAATTGAGGCCAATTAAGGCCAATTATGCTAATTGAGTCCAATTAAGCCAATAGATGCCATTAGGCCAATTGTGTCCAATTGAAGCTAATTAGTACAATTAGGCCAATTGAGTCCAATTGAGTCCAATTAGTCCGATTAGGCCAATTGAGACCAATTGGGTCCAATTGATGCCAATTACGGCCAATTGAGGCTAATTACAGCCATCTGAGGCCAACTAGGCTAGTTGTCATCAATTCAGCCAATTAGGCCAATTGCGAAAAATTGAAGTCAATTAGGTCAATTGAGGCCAATTTATTCCAATTTATTCCAATTTATTCCAATTGAGTCCCATTGTGCTAATTAGGCCAATTGATTTAAATTAGGCCAATTGAGGGCAATTTATCCAAATTGAGGCTAATTGAGTCCAATTATGGCCATTTAGGGCAATTGAGTCCAATTGGGCCTAATTAGGCCAATTGAGACCAATTGAGGACAATTAGGGCCAATTGAGGACAATTGAGGCCAAATGAGGACAACTGAGGCCAACTGAGGCCAACTGAGGGCAATTGAGATCAATGAGGCTAATTAGACAAATTAGGTCAATTGAGGTCAGTTAGTGTAATTGATGACAACTGAGGCTAGTTGAGGCCACTTAGATAAAGTGATGCCAATTAAGGACAATAAATCTAATTAGGTTAATTAGGTCAATTGAGGATAATTAGGAAAATTGAGTACAATTGAGGCCAATTAGGCCAATTGAAGTAATTAGGCCAATTTGGTGAATTGAGACCAATACAACCAGTTTAGGCCAATTCGGCCAGTTGAGTCCAATTAAGGTCAATTAGGCAAAGTGAGTTTAATTGTGGCCAATTAGGCAAATTGAGTTTAATTGAGGCCAATTAGGCCAATCGAGGATAATTAGTTCAATTGAATCTAATTAGGCCAATTTGGTGAATTGAGTCCAATTGTGAGGCCAATTGAGTCCAATTTGGCAAATTGAGGCCAATTAGGCCAATTGAGGGAAATTGAGGCCAATTAGGCCAATTGATGCCAATTAGGTTAATTGAGAGAAATTGAGTCCAATTGATGCCAATTTGGCCAATTTGGCAAATTGAGAACAATGGAGGCCAATTCAGGCCAATTGAAGCCAATTAGACAAATTAGGCTAATTAGGCCATTAAGGCCAAATCACCAATTCAGGCCTAATAGGTAAATTGAGACCAACTAGATCAATTGATGACAATTAGTAAAAGTAGTTGAATTGAGAATAATTAATGACAATTATGCCAATCGAGTCCACATAGGTCAATTAAGGCCAATTCAGTCAATTCGACCAATTAGGATATTGAGCCCAATTCAAAAATTTAGGTCAATTAGACCAATTAGTCCAATTAAATCCAATTAGGAAAATTGAGGATAGTTGAGGCCAATTAGGCCAATTATGGCCAATTAGGTCGATTGGGGCCAATTAGGCCGATTAGGCCAATTAAAACAACATAGGACAATTGAGGCCAATAGACGAAAATTAGGTCAGTCCGGCCAATTGTGTCCAATTGAGGTAAATTGAGGCAAATTTGGAAAATTGAGTTCAATTGAGGCCCATTTGGTGAATAGAGATCAATTATAGCTAATAAGGTCAATTGGCCCTAGTTTCCACCAATTGGCCTCAATTTGAATAATTGGGCTTAGTTATCCTCAATTGGCCTCAATTAGAATAATTGGGCTTAGTTAGCCTCAATTGGCCTCAATTGACCTCAATTGACCTAATTGGTCTTTATTTTCCTTAATTGGACTAATTGGCCTTAATTGGACTCAACTGGCCGGATTGACCTAAATTGGCCTCAATTGGCTGAATGGGCCTCAATTGCCCTCAATTGGCCTAATTGACCTAAAATGGCTTGAATTGGCCTAATTGGCCTCAATTGGCATCAATTGGACTAATTGACCTAATTGGCCTCAATTTGACTAATTGACCACAATTGGCCTAATTGACCAAATTGGTCTCAATTGACCTCTATTGGACCCAATTGGTATCAGTTGGACTTAATTGGCCTCAATTGGCCTCAATTCGCCTAATTGGCCTCAATTGGACTTAACTGACCGAATTGGCTTAAATTGGACACAATTGGCCACAATTGTGCTCAATTGGCCTAAATTGGCCACAATAGGACACAATTGGCCATAATTGGGCTCAAATGGGCCCAATTGGACTCAATTGACCTCAATTGACCTCAATTGGCCTAATTGGCCTCAATTGGCCTCATTTTCCCAAATTGGCCTCAATTGGCCTCATTTGCCCAAATTGGCCTCAATTGGCCTCATTGGCCTTAATTAGCATCAATTGACCTAATTGTCTAATTGGCCTCAATTGGCCACAATTGGCCTCAATTGGCCTCAATTGTCCTCAATTGGCCTGAATTGGACTGAGTTGGCCTTAATTGTCCAAATTAGACTAATTAGCCTCAATTGGCATAATTGGCCTTATTTGCCTCAATTGGCCTAAATTGGCTACAAATGGTCTAATAGGCCTAATTAGCCTCAATTGGCCCTAATTGGCCTCGATAGACCTAATTGGACTCAAATGGCCTCAAATGTCATCAAATGGTCTCAATTGGACCCAATTAAACCTAATTTTATTTAATTGATATTATTGGACTAATTGGGCTCAATTGGCCTCAATTGGCCTCAATTGGCCAAATTAGAATCAATTGGCCTCAATTGGCATAATGTACCTCAACTGGCCTCAATTGTCTTGATTGGCCTAATTGGAATAATTGTCCTAACTGGCCTCATTGGCCTCAATTGGCCTCAATTGGACACAATTGGCCCCAATAGGTCCAAATAGGTCTCAATTGGCTTCAATTGTCCTCTATTGGCCTAAATTGTCCTCAACGGGTCTCAATTAGACTCAATTGGACAGTTGGCTTCAATGGGCCTCGATTGGCCTCAATTGGCCTGAATCGGCTAGATTGGAATAATGGGCCTCAATTGGCCTAAATTGGCATAACTTGTCTAATTTGACTCAATTTTCCACAATTGGGCTCAATTGACATAATTTTGCTAATTGCCCTCAATTTGTCTAAATTTTGCTCAATTGGCTTAATTGACCTCAATTGGCCGTAATTGGCATAATTTGCCAAAATTGTCCTCATTTGGCCTTAATTTGCCTCATTGGCCACAATTTGTATCAATTGGTCCAATTGAACTTAATTTCCCTAAATAGGCCAAATTTGCTTCAATTGGACTCAATCGGCCTAATTTGCCTCAATTGGCCCCAATTAGGCTCAATTTTCCTCAGTTCCCTAATTGGCATGAATTGGCCCCAATTGGCCTAATTACCTCAATTGGCCTAATAGGCCTCAATTGGCCTCAATTGGCCTTGATTAACTTAAATAGGCCTAATTGGCTTAATCGACCTCAATTGGAATCAATTTTCCACAATTTCTCACAATTGCCTCAATTTCCCACAATTAGGCTCAATTGGCAATCATTGGCCTTAATTTGCCTCAATTTCCCTCAATTGGTCTCAATTGGTCTTAATTGGCCTCAATTGACGTCAATTGGCATCAATTTTCCTAATTGGCCCTAATTGGCCTCAACTAGATTAATTGGCCTCAATCAACAAAATTGGCCTTATTGGGCTCTATTGGCTAACTGGCCTCAATTGGCCTTATTGACCAAATTGGCCTCAATTATCCTCCATAGGAATAATTGGCATCAATTGCCCCAATTGGCCTCATTTGGAATCAATTAGCCTCAAGTGGCCTCAATTGTCCTCAATTCTCCTAATTGGCATCAATTGGCCCCAATTGGCTTCAATTGGCCTAATTGGCCTCAACTGGCCTAAATTGGTCTCAATTGGCCTCAATTTTCCAAATTGGCCTCAACTGGCCTCAGTTGGTCTCAATTTTCCTCAATTAGCCTCATTGGCCTTAATTGGCCTCAGTGGGCCTTAATTGGACTCAATGAACCTCAATTGGACTCAATTGGCCTAATTCTCCTCAGTTGGAATAATTAGGCTCAATTAGTCTCAATTGGGCTCAATTGGTCTAATTGGCCTCAATTAGTCTCAATTGACCTAATTCTCTTCATTGGCCTCAATTGGCTTCTATTGGAATCAATTGGCCTCAATTGGACTAATAGGCCTCAATTGGACTGATTGGACTAATTGGACTCAATTGGTCTCAATTTGCTTCAATTGGCCTCAATTGGCCTAGTGGGCCTGAATTGGCCTAATTGGCATAATTGGCCTCAATTTGCCTTAATTGTCCTAATTGGCCACAATTGGCCGCAATTGCACTCAATTGGCCTCAATTAACCCAATTGGACTAATTGGTCTCAGTTGGCCTTAATTGGCATAATTGGCGTAATTGGCCTCAATCGGCATAATTGGTCTCAATTGACCTTAAGTGGACTGATATGGCTAATTGGCCTTATTTCCCTAATTAGCCTTTATTGGCTTCATTGGACACGATTGACCTGAATTGGCCTCAATTGGACTTATTGGATTAATTTCCCTCAACTAGCCTCAATTTTCCTCAATTGGCCTCAATTGGCCAAAATTAGCCGAATTGGAGAAAATTGGATGGCCACCTCTTTATACCCCATAGAGGTTAATTACGAATTTAAGTGTTTTTTAGAATTATTATGCCTGTGTTTCTTGTGTTCGTGGATGAATTCATGTAAGGATTATTAAAGTAGTTATCAACCATTATGGATCTTTTTATAAATAGGGTTTTAAGGGGAAAGTCTCCATGGGATCCTAATTGATCACCCTTCCCCTTTTTATTCTTCCACACTTCATTTAATTTGAATTTCTCCCACTTCCATCACTTTTTTCCCACATTTTCACCATCAGATATGACACAACCATAAATTATCATATCATTTGGTATCAGAGCTCAGCAACGGAAACTAGGTTCTTTCATTTTTCTTTTTCTCCCATCTTTTTCTTCTCCTTCTTCCATTTTCAGCCATAACTAATTCAGGCCACAACTTTCTTCCTCATTTTCATTTTCCTTTTCATTGAGTTTATAGATGTATAATATATCATTTTAATAGTTCTAGATCTCATCTTTCTTCTCAATATGGAAACCCTAAAATACAACACATATATTTGGAGATATAACATAATCATTTTGTGTTACAAACTCACTCTTGTGAAATCTAACTATCACCAAAATAGATTCCAATCGAGTTTCAAGATCAAGTTATCTCACCCTTTTACATAATTACAATCAGATTATAGCATTGTGACATTTTTTTATCTATTTTACACTGAGCACCAAAAATGCACTCTTTTTATCTCATTTCTTGAAAATTGATCAGTAAAGAAAAGAAAAAAATGCAAAAAAAAAGTCAAAAAAAAATCAACATAAAACTAGTCATTTGAAACGTTCTATTCACTCATTTAGTTACAAATTTGATTTCATTTTTCTTTTCCACCATCTTTCTTCTTTTTTCCATATCCAACCTTCAACCATAACCATTTATCCCATTCCACTTGACCTCCCGTATTTCTTGGACTCCATTGATTTAAACCCCTTTTAAAATTTCTATTTTTTAAAGTTTCTCATGAATTGATTACTTCTTGCTAGTTTTATTCTTGATTATATTTAAAAAAACTTTTATAAATCAAGTTGTTTTTCTAGAAAGTGTTAGAAACCTCTTAAGAGATTAAAAAAAGAGAGAAATAGTGTGTGAGGATTTAAAAAAAATGGCGAGTGAGGGAGAAAGAAGTGAAATCAACCTCAAATTATTCATGAAATTTTTCACAGACCAGTTTATAATATTTAATTCTCATTTTTATGATTTTAAAATTTACTCAACATCAAGGTATCTATAAAGGCAAGTAGTTGATGCAGCTGATGAGGAGTACTCTGACTTTGAAGAAACAATTCCTAGGTGAATGAAATGTGCTTCATGGAGATAAAACGACACGGGAATAATCAAAATGACACATCCATCCATTCAAGGAAAGAGTGATCTGGAACTTTATTTGGAGTGGGGTTGGAAGGTTGAACATGTTTTTCAACCTCAAAATTACTCAGAGGATGTAACATCCCAGATCCAAATGCCACTCAACTGGTTCCCTATACCCAGTTGTCCACATGGCCTCAAGCTCATTTCCCCAAATGCTGGAGGCTACCGAGTAGCAGTTAGGGCCTAAGGGGTGATATTGGGGAAACTATTCCCTCATTAGAAGAGTTTAACATAGAGCAATAAATAATACACAATAGTGGAAGCAATAAACAACATACAACAGAAATAAACAGCGAAAAACAGATAAGATAAATAACCAAGAATCATTCCATAAAAAAGATGATGCAGCATATTATATTTTATAAGAAAGTAGCCAAAAATAGTACACTGCAGTAATACAAAATATATGTCTCAAATCACAAAAGAAACAAAAAGGGACTAGGAATCATTGCAAGCCTCGGCTCGGTCTCTTACTCTCCTACTCTTGAGAAGCACATCAAGTACCAATAGTAGGGTGCTTTCCCTAATCAACACCTGCAATCATATAATATGTTTGGTACCAAAAGCATGAACCAAATAGGGTTTGAGACTAAATCCTAGTAGGAAACCACCCAATGTCTATTCCAATCTATCAGTGAATATATATAATTGGCAGTGTACAATCACTTGTGGAAATCCCATCTATACCAACACTTCTTTCCCAATGGTTTGAAAAAACTATTGGGAAAAATTATCTATTCCAATGGTTCCCTGAAACCGTTGGTATAGACTAATATATGTTGGGTTTTCCCAAAGGTTATAGTAAACTGTTGGAAAAAACCACCTCAATACGAATAGTTCTTAAGAACCGTTGGGATATGGACACCTAAAACTGTTGGCCATCGGGATCCTTCTCCCATCCAGTCACGCCCCACTTCTACATCCCCTCGCCGCCGCCCCCATCCCGACCCCACCTCTCTACTGATCCCATCTCTCCTCCCCTTCCCGCCACTCCCATCCCCCCCACTGCTCTCATTCCCCTCGCGCTCCCCTCCTCCCATTCCAACTCGAAATCGCCGCTCGCCACACCTCGCTCCCTACTCCCCGCTCCCCACTCATCATTGCTCTCATATCTCCTCCTCCCATCTCGATCCCTAGCATCTGTCGCTCTCCCCTCCCCCACAAATTCTTCACTCCACGTGTCATCGGCAAGATGTGCACAGAGGTATCATTTCTGATATCAGAAGTGTCTGTTTTAGGGTTATTCATCTATTTCACTTAAGTATGGTGAAATCAATCATTTATGATATATAGTTTTCTATAATTATGAATAGGGGAACCCTAAATCAATATTTCATATTCTTTTTATGGTTTATTCAATGTTTCATATTCTGTTTTTTCTATAATTAGGATTAGTAAGGGTTATTTATCGATTTTTCTATAATTATGAAGGGTTATTCATCCCTTCCTATTTTTCACATACATCCATTGAGATATTGAATGTTTCATATTCTTACAAGGGGTTTTTTCCAAAATAAATTTTATTAGTTATTGAATAGGCATTTTCAATTGGGGCTTTGTGTAGCTGAGATTCATGGATGCATTGAGAGTGACATAGCTGAATAACAACACTATATGAAGGATTCATTTTGAAAAAAATATTTTCCTTGAAAAAAAATATATATATGTGAAGTGTGTGTTATGTGACATTTTTATTCGATTGTTTTTTTATATCAACAATTATGGTACTAAGGTGGTTTTATCAACTTCTATGTTATAAACACTGGAGCAATTTTTTTTAGCTCAAAAGTGTTTGATTTTCATTGTACTTTCTTATTTATCACATTCTAACCATGTTTTTATTGAGGAATAATGGTTTTCCCTTCTTTAACATGTTTATTATTGTTTGAAAATTGCATATTCACTTGAAAAATTAGATAACTCTAAATGTTTTTCATTTTTTTAGTTTATCCTTTTATAACTCATCAGACCATATGATCAAACATTTTTTATTATCATGTTCAACCTTCTTCATAGGTGTGGATCCATATGTAGCAACTGATTTAGAACTTGATAACATTGGCTCTTTTCCCTTACCACTAATTGAATGCTTTTGACTAGGAATCAAATTCATACATATGATAGCTCCATGACCAACATAATTACACCTTTAAAAAACTTCTTCAACTGCTTTTGGTTTTTGTTAGTAAATATCTTAGGATCTTCTTCGGAAATGTCAACTAATAATCCAATTTTACTATCTCTTTCTTGGATGGTTTCCATTTTCAGTTCAAATTTTCTATCCTAAAATTTTTAGATCATTATGTCTATTTTTAAATAGTCTATCCACAATCCATTTTTTATTTTATTGAAAATTCACTTTAAAGGTAATTGGTAACCAAAAAAACATCCTTGAGCATCAAGTCACACCCTCAAAAAAATTTAAATAGTTTATGACGTAGCCTTTCCTACCTTAATTGAAGAATATTCTCCATACTAAAACCTCGTGATGATCATCTCTTTTCAATGATCTCTTGGGAGTGTCTTTTTCTACTTTTTTATTCAATTTACACCTCAAGGTAGAATTTTTTTCCCTTTTTCCCTACTTATTCTATCATGGATTCCTCTTTTCATTATCATATGCCTCATTTTGAGTTTCTACAAACCAAAATTATTCATAACAATGAGTGAAAACTAATTTTTCACAATAGTTTTATTCTTATTTTTAACTATTCTCTCATTTTATTATTCTATTATACCACTTGTATGAGTATATATATTATACCAACAATCAATGTCCATGTTCCCAAACATCCAGCAACACCAATATTTTATAAAAAATATTGTTTCTTTCTCCTTTGAGGTAGTTTTTCTATATTTATTTCATTTATTAAATTGGATAGATTCACCGTAATTTTTGGATTGGTTTGGGGAACTACTCTTCATACATATTCTCACATCCACCCTTAATGGATTTGTGAGTTTTGTTATATTTTATATCACCGGGTTTTTCATAGACATTGATCTTTGTACAACACTTACAAATAAAATGGACTTAGAAATTATAAATTTATTATGGTAGTGGGATACATTATTCCATGAGGATGAAGTGTAGAACTCTCTAAATGATCTAAAGATTTGTTTTTTACTAGTATTAATCTATTTTTATTATAAAATCTTCAATGTGATTTGAGTGGTAACACTTTTCTTCTTAGTTATTTTGGTAGGTTCATCTTGGGTTGATTCTAGATTATTCATGTTTTGGACCAAGATCTAAGCACTTCATAATGTGGGAATATTTATCAACCTCAAATAATTTTAATCTCTCTTAATATTATTATTTTATTCTTTATTCATCTTGTTAATCTCTTTTAGTAAACTATAAATATCATTCACCATTTTAGTTATCACATGTAGTCGAAAATCCTTCATATTCACAATGACTATATACTACTTTTATAATGCATTAAAGCTTCTATAATTGCCTCTTATCTAATATAGTGATATTTTATAGATACTGAGCTATAATGAAATTATCTCTTGTTAGGAATCGTCAATAGGTGAGCACATGCTACTCAGTTCATCTTGGACTATAAAAAAGTATTATCTTCTCTATTCTATAGAAGATTGTATGCAGTAACCGACTGGGATTATATTGGAGAATCTATTATTGGCACATATTACCCATCATAGAAAGAATTTTGGTAGTTTTGAGACTATAACATATAATAATATTGTGTCCCTATTCATGGTTAGAGTTTAGTAGATGGATTTTGATGCTTATAAATAAATTATATTTTATGATTGTATGAGGTACTATATATGGTCACATTATAACAATACACTTGCTTCACATCTTAGTTATGGATGTGATTGTAGGAGGAATTCATGACCCAATAATGGATCATTAAAAAATAACTCCATTAGATTCATGACCCAATAATGGATCATTAAAAAATACTCTATTAGATTAACTAACATGAAAATTAATACATTTATGTTTTAAAGGATCTAATAAAGGGATTGTATGTTATATTCTATCTAGATATGGGATGATAACATTATCATGGTATAGTTAAACTATAACAACACATACCACTCTATCATAGACATGGAACCTTCCTTGGCCCATTATTTTTTACCTTGTTGATCATCCCTTTATAGGATAGAGGTAAGAATTTTATCTCTGATACTAAAATGGTTGAAATTGGTGATAAGAAATAAGGCACTTTAAATACAAATATTAATTAGATTTAACTATTATGTTTTTTGTTCTAATAGTTTTATTTTTTATAGTACATATCCGTTGTTTAATTTTTTTTATGCTATGATATATTCTATTGGGACTTGAAAAAAATGATATATTCTATTGGATTAGAAATTGTGTCTTTTAATAAACTTTTCTTATTGGATGGGATAAAAATTGAGTTTTATTTCATCTTAAATGCTCTCCCTCTTGATTATGTTGATTGGTTAATTGAGACAAATGGAATTCTTGACACAATTTACAAGTATTTTTTATTTTTTGAAAATAATTAACTGAGAAAGATGATATTTACATAATAATATTTTGATTGATGCTAAAAACAAAATTAAAAGAAACAAAAAAATATATCCTCAAGTAAACTTGTCCATTTAATTGTTAAATATGATTTTTCAGTCTTACACTTTTGAATCCAGTGCTACAAATAGATATTGTTCCTCGCTTATAGAATATATAATATTTCTCGTATTCTATGTTTTTTAAGGTATTCTAGAATAACAATAGTACTTTACTTAAGCTTATATATACATTTCCTCCACTTCAACCTACATATTTCTTGCAATATTGCCTTTTAATTCCATGCAGTTCTATTACTGCAGATCATTGAAAGCAAGGAGGTTTGATCTTGAGAAAGCCAAAGAGAGGAGTATGGTGCGTTCTTGTTACCTAGAGTTTATTGGCATATAGGTTTGTTTGGAAAATTTTAATTTGGGGCTTTTGGTGATTTATGTGCCCATGAAAAATCTATATTAGGTATGAATTTCATGAATAAGACTACTTTACATCCTGCATATCTATTTGATAGTATCATTTTGAAACATGGATATATTTCCCCCTTGCTTTTAGAAACATGATTTGACCAATGGGGCATTGTGGTTCTTATATGTTGGGCGGTGATGTGTATAGTCACAGGAGATAGGTATGTTTTAGTTTAGTTTTTATTTTGTTTTGTTTATTGCATTGGACACTTAGGTCTTTTACTGCTTTCTATGGACAAAGGGTAGTTATATTTATCAAAGGGGGCCATAAGTGGTTTATATTGTTTCAGTCCACTGTATTTGATTTGAGGTAAGATTTTATGGTTACTACTTGTCTCGAACCTCATGTATTTGGGTATTTCAGTGTTTTTAACTCCATATTATGTTTTCGGTAGGGCGTTGGATCATTTTGTGTTGGTTCAGGTGGATTTGGTTCTCCTCTGCCAATCGAGGTAAGGCTTTAATGTCTTTGGTTGGTTTCTCACTGGTTATGTAGTGTCCTTTATCTATTTTAAGGTTCCTAATATCCTTTGTGTAGTGCGTTGATCCCTTCTTGTTGGTTCTGAGTCACCATGTCAAGGGAGACTCACCTACGTGTGCATAGGTAAGTAAGTATATGTATGTGGGTTCCCCCGTTACGTGTATAGTCAACAATGAAAGTGATTATGCATGCATGGGGCTAGGTGTGCACATGAATATATATATAAATGCATACGCAGGTGAGTGGAGACTGGTATATGCATATAAGCAAATGTGAAAGGATCCCCTTGCACATGCTTATGTCCATGCGGGTGTGTGCATAGGGGATAGGTGTCCTTGCATGTGTGTGAAGGTGTGTATACCCAGTTGGGGAGCATCATCTTTTACATAGAAGTTCCAAGATCTGAAGTGGGCGGCTTGGTTCCTCCTTGAGGCAGGGTCCCTCTCCTAGCCTCTTTAATTCAATAATGCTTTAAATTGAATTTAGCTTCTTTCTTAATTCTTCTTAATTATGTTAAATTTCATATCTTGGATAAGTGTTATTTAATATAATTGTTTCATTTGATAAATTTAGTCATGTTTTAATAATAAAACCCCTCCAACAGAGGTGCACTGCCTTCGAAAACTCACAGTAATATTTATGTTGATTTATTTTCTTAACTTATTGCACTTGATTTGTGCTGAATGAGTTTTAGAATAAATGTTAAATATAAATAAATGAATTGTGTGATGAAGCAATGTCATTATTTTATAATAAAAACCCTCCAATAGAGGTGCACTATCTTCTAAACCAAAGTGTAGTGATATTTATTTGTATCTTGTTTATATTTTGTTTGAGTTTTCCATATTCCTCTTGTTGGTGTTTCTTTGAATAATATAAATTGGCTTATCATACTCGTTTATCTATATTGACATTGCACGAGTAGGCATATGTCTTGACCAAGACACTTTCCTTTTCACCCTATGAATATTATAAATGAAATTTCCATGTTTAGGAAAAGTTAATGAATTTGTAAATGGTTTGTGTAGTGTGTATGATTCTTTTCCGTCATTTCATTTCCCTTTAGACGTTGCATCATTGTGCCGCTCACTACAAACTTCCGGATATCCCTTGTTATAACATATTAAATTTTTGATTTATTCTATCATGTCTGTTGTGAAATTATCTTGTAAGAAAACCTATTTTTGGTGTTTGTCGGGCCTCTTGCACCCCATTGACAACATGTCTTTTACTCAAGACTGTAGGATGGAAATTGGTTTCGAAGAGTGAATTTGTCTTCCCATGTGGAATCATCCATCGATCATCCATTCCATTGGATTAAAAATTATGGATGGGCTATTCCATCTGTGACGATCCGAGAGAGCAGTACTAAAAAAAGAAATTGGTCGTCATTCTTGCATGAGGACATCCCTTATACCTCTCCCCGAAGCATCACACTCCAGCTCAAGTTTCTTATAAAAAATTGGTAGAGTAAGGACAGGTGTTTTTTTCATTAGTTGTTTGAGTTGTTGTAAAGCATTGAGGGTCACATTTTTTCACCAGAATCCATCCTTTTGGGTAAGAATAGTAAGAGATCATGATACCTTTCCATATCCCCAAATGAACTTGCAGTAATAGCCAGTGAGGCCTAGAGAGTCATGGACTCCCTTAACGGAAGTTGGGATTGGCCGGTCTAACATTACCCTCACCTTCCCAGGATACACAGAAACTCCCTTAGCTGAAATTATGTGACCCTAATATTCAATTTTCTGCTATAAACTAGTATGTATTCAAAAAAATATGAGTACATACTGTCAGATCAGAGGAAATAATAAATAACTCATTGTATCCTAGAATGTAGAGGGGGAATTCATTAAACCAAGTGGCATTACTAAATACTCATAGTGGCCACTATGAGTTTGGAAGGTAGTTTTTTTCACATCACTTTCCTGCATCCGAATCTCAGGATATCCTGCTCTTAAATCATGTTTAGAGAATTAGCTCCATATAATTCATCAAGTAATTTGAAAGAGCGTTGTCGCACGCGCTCTCAAAAGAACTTCAAAAGTGAGTTACGTTGGATAAAACTCCAAGCACAACACTCTATGAAGCTAATGTTTAGTTTACTTGGTGTAGCATATGGGGCTAACCAAGGTCGTCTCTCAAAGGAGGAAGTGAATTAAAACATCTTATTAGAGGTATTCTAAAAATAAAATAAAAGAGAATAAAAACACTACTAGAAAAGGATGGGGGTTGTTTATAGTTTATGAATCTAGAAGAAGTTTGCTGGAATAAGATTGTATTTTTTTTGTTTTTAGTTTTGAAATGAATTCCGATTAAAATAACACAACAAGAAGATGTTTTTTTTTAGAAAATATTTTAAAAGGCGTAATCGATCTAACTCTACCTATTCATTTACATATTAATCATTATCATTTAAATGAATATCCACTTAATTATGATCCTCTAATTTGTTAACCCTCTAACCCTACAAGAGTTAACTTAACCACAAAGATGGAATTACTTAAACCCTAGGCTAGCTTCGGAACATGCAATCGCAGAACCCTGCTTTGATTGTTGTTCTAAGGTTAGCTTATGGTCAGTGGTTAATTAGAGCACAAATCCATTCTGGAAATGAGGATGAGTTGTGTTTAGGGATTATATTTGAACTCTACAAATTTATCCCAAGTGGTCTTGTATTACCGATTAAGCTCGCACTCTCACAATTTACACAAAATCTCGACCTCGCGTGTTTTTGTATTAATTGTTCAATTGCTTGCTTAGTTTCTTAAAATTTAAAAACATAATTCATGGATCATATTAAGTGAATTACAGTAGGCTCAATGATTCAAAATAATTAAATGAAGAGGGTAGAAGATAGATCGATCACTAAAAATTACTCTTCCATGGGTGGCGTAATCATCGTAGAAGCGTTTTGCATGTGCAAAGGTTTATAATGGGTATAACCCAATATCGCTTCTACTCAAGAATTCCAGCCCCAAGAGGAAGATTAAGTGAAGAATAAATTTAAATAAAACAGAGGAAAAGAGAAGAAATAAAAGAAGAACAAAGAAGTTTATTACACAAACAAAACAATTACAACATGAAGGAGAGAAGGAGGCTTCGATGAGAGGAGCCTTGCTTCAAGAGCTACCTCTCTTACAATGGTTGTAGAATTTGGTTGAAACCAATTCTACTCTGCCTCCAATCTCCCAATGCACGAACCAGCCTCTCCAAATGAGAAAATCACTAATTTATAGAGTGGAGGGGAGGCTAGGTTTAAAGTGGTTTCAAGTGTGAATGAAAAATCTCGGCCAAATATTTTAATGAAAATTTAACCACCCATTTGACCTCCAAAACTCGTGAATTGACCGGCCTTCCAGAAGGATGATTTGTGCCACATCATGTCCCAGAGCTTTCCTCAAAATTTGGGCTCAATCCAAGCCCGTATGTAGAGGATATGGCCCAAATACAGAACCTTCTCCATTCTGGCGAGCCCAGCCCAACTTTGACTTCATGACCCAATTTCAACAACCAAATTAACTCTTTAGCTTTAGTGTCCTGAATAAAAGTTTTAGATAATTAAGTTAGGAACACTGTTACAAAATTTCAAATTCAAATAATAAATATAAAAATATTTATCTTCGAAATAATACAGTGCACTATTAAGGGTAAAACTGGAATTTTCACCAAATTTTCAAATGAATGATCAAATCCCAAATATTTTATAAATAAACATATTTAACACAATGTGAGGAAATTATATCATTTATTATCAATAAAATATTCAATAAAATAGTGTTTTATCAACTCCCCCACACTTACCCTTTTGCACACCTGGGCAAAACCTCATATCAAGTAAACATCAATATCAAATCAAAACCAATTTTAAAACACATATCTTTAAGATCAATCAATTTCACACCAAGAATAAAGAAAGATATCATGCCTCATAAAAAACCTTATTTCAGGTTCTCCATTTATATCATTCAATATATTTCCACTTCATTTATCCACCCATGCACAAAACACTTACCTCGCTTGAATTTTCTCTCATCACTCAAATATCAATTTTTTTGCAATGTCTTTCTCATCCAAACTCATACAAGGGTCACCATAGGCTTGATAGATTCCTACATCGCTACCCGATGTGAGTCAAGGACATATGTTTATCATGAGGACTTTTCAGGGTTGTTCTGTGGCTTTCGGTTGGTAGGATTAAGATGTGAAAAACTCTGAGGCTGAATGAGGAGGGCTTGACTCTTTTGAAGCAAAATTGCATTAATCTACTTTTCACTTAAATATGGTCTTCTCTTCAATCCCCATAGTATCAATTCATCTCCATCATCATGAAAAGTCATGAAAGGTTTACACCATTCATCATTTCAGCATAAAAAATGTCAATCTTCTCAAACATGATTTTCTTGAAAGCTCCAGATGGGCACAGCTTTCCACCTCAATTAGAAGCTCCAGAAAAGGCACAGCTTCACTTGTCATGAAAGCTCCAGAAAAGGCACAGCTTTCAATATAATGACTTTCTTTAGCAGCAAAAACATCTCTTCAGAATTTAATTTTCCACCCAAAGTATCACATAATGTGGTGGCACAACACAAGACAGCTTCCCCCACACTTAAGCTCAACTAGATTATGCAATTTCACTTCAAGAGTTGGTTGGATAGGGAAAATTGGCTTGTAATGTGGCTTAACCTAACAGGTTGTGCATGGCTTCTAAGGGCTACAAGGATTAAATATTCAAGGTAGGCCATTATAAAAAGGATTCTTTGAAATAGGGGTTTTAATACCAAACAAATGCCTCAATCATTTAAACACAAGTACCTCAAACCCTCAAGTTTTGACAGGAATAGATCAAATTCTGGTTAAATCAAGCATGGTTTGGTTCTCTTCAAGAAGTGAGGTGAATGTAAAGAATATGAAAATAATGGTTTAGAAGCCTCACAGGAAAGTGATTTCAAATATAAAGACAGTGAGATTGGCATGGGATTCAAAATTCAGCGTACTTTGCATGAAATTACTAAATATTTGAACTTGAAACAAAGTCATTTCAGCATTCATTTAAGCTTAGTTTCAAGGGGTAAATTGTTTCACTTATTGATATGGATTTAAAAATGGTGATGAGAATCATTTCAGCTCAAAAGTTTCAAAAACACACAGAAAATTGTAAAATAAACACACAAATTTTGAAAAACACACAATTTTTGTTTTTTGGTTTTTTTTTAACAGGAAAACAATTGAAATTACTAAACTAAAAGGTTCCCTCCCCCACGCTTAAAATATTGCATTGTCCTCAATGTGAACCCGTGAGATGATATATGCACATGAAATGCAGAATTTTTAAATAGGACAAATAATATAAAAGTGAAAGGGTTAGGAACAGCCTTATGTGATCAAGTGATGATGGGGTCATGCAGTGTGATAAAATCCACTGCATCAGTAGGATGTCCCTCAATGTATCTCTTCAAACGTTGCCCATTGACTGTAAAGCTCCTTCCAGTGTCCTCTTGTGTGATCTCCACAATGGGGGTCTTGTATGCTGTCCTATAAGCCCACAATGCATCATCCAAGCGCTTTCTCCAATCCTTCCTATTTGGCTGCACGGTTTTCTCCAAGATTTGTTTCAACTCACGATTTGAAACCTCAGCCTGGCCATTTGTTTGGGGGTGGTATGGTGTTGATGTTTTGTGTGTCACCCCATACTTCCGAAGGAGGGAAGCAAAATTCCTATTGCAAAAGTGTGTCCCTTGGTCACTGATGATGGCCTTTGGTACTCCAAACCTGCAAAAAATCTGGGCTTTGACAAAATCCACAACAACTTGAGAATCGTCAGTCCTGGTGGCATTGGCCTCCACCCATTTACTCACATAATCGACAGCAACAAGGATATACAAGAAACCAAATGAACTAGGAAAAGGTCCCATAAAATCAATTCCCCAAACGTCAAAAATCTCACAGAATAAAATGGGTTGTTGGGGCATCTCGTGTCTTCTTGAAATGTTTCCAGTGTGTTGGCAACGAGAGCATGACTTACAAAATACATGGGAATCATGGAATAAACTAGGCCAATATAATCCTGAGTCTAAAACCTTCCTAGCTGTCCGTTGGGGTCCAAAGTGTCCACCACAAGCAAGTGTATGACAGAAATGCAAAACAGACTCAAACTAATGATCGGGAACACACCCCCTAATGACTTGGTCACTACACATGCGCCAGAGGTATGGATCATCCCACACATAATACCTAGACTCACTTTTTAATTTTTGGACTTGATGCTTCTTCAAATTTACTGGGATTTCAGAGCCAACAATGTAATTAACTAAATCAGCATACCAAGGATGCTTACCTGAGATGGTATAGAGATGCTCATCGGGGAAAGTGTCCCGAAGTGGTACCTGGTCCAAGGTGTCACCCTCTGGTGTGTGAGTAAGCCTACTCATGTGGTCTGCCACCAAATTCTCTGACCCCTTCTTGTCCTTTATCTCAAGGTCAAACTCTTGAAGAAGTAGCATCCAACGGATAAGTCGTGGCTTTGCATCTGGCTTCTTTAGGAGGTACCTCAAAGCTGCATGGTCAGAAAAAACAACTACTTTAGAGCCCAATAAATATGAACGAAATTTATCTAAAGCAAATATAACAGCAAGAAACTCCTTTTCTGTTGTGGTGTAGTTTGATTGGGCTGAATCTAGTGTCCTCGATGCATAGGCGATCACATGTGAACGTCCATCCACCCTCTGAGATAAGACAGCTCCAACCACGAAGTTGGAGGCGTCACACATAAGCTCAAAAGGAATCTCCCACCGTGGGGGCTGTATGATCGGTGGAGTGGTCAGACACTTCTTTAGCTCATCAAATGATACCCTGCATGAATCATCAAAATTGAAGTCAATATCTTTTTGAAGCAATCGAGATAAGGGTAGAGCGATCTTACTAAAATCTCTGATGAAGCGTCGATAAAATCCAGCATGTCCAAGGAATGATCGAACATCACGCACACATGAAGGGTAGGGTAAGGATGAAATGATGTCTACCTTAGATCTATCAACCTCTATCCCATGTTTTGACACTACATGCCCTAAGACAATGCCATGCTCTACCATGAAATGACACTTTTCAAAGTTCAGGACTAGATTCTTCTCAATACAACGATTCAACACATTTTCCAAACTACTTAGACATTCATCAAATGAAGATCCATACACTGTAAAATCATCCATAAATACCTCCATGCAGGTCTCAATAAAATCAGAAAAAATACTCACCATGCATCTCTGGAAGGTACCTGGGGCATTGCAAAGTCCAAATGGCATCCTCCGATAGGCAAATGTCCCAAAGGGACAGGTGAATGTAGTCTTCTCCTGATCCTCCGGAGCTATAGGAACCTGAAAATATCCAGAAAATCCATCCAAGAAACAATAGTGTGTCTTCCCAGCTAGTCTCTCAAGCATCTGATCAATAAATGGGAGGGGGAAATGATCTTTGCGAGTGGAATGATTTAGTTTCCTATAATCAATACACACGCGCCAACTGTTTTGTACCCTCATTGGAACTAACTCATCTTTCTCATTTTTAACAACAGTAACACCACTTTTCTTAGGCACAACCTGAATAGGACTTACCCACTGAGAATCTGAAATGGGATAGATTATACCTGCCTCGAGAAATTTTTCAACCTCTTTTTTAACAACCTCCAGAAGGGTTGGATTGAGTCTCCTTTTTGGTTGCCTCACCGGTTTAGCTCCATCTTCCAAAAGAATCCTATGCATGCAAATGGAGGGGCTAATACCTGATATGTCAGCCAAGGTCCACCCGATTGCCCTGATGTTCTCCCTCAAAAGATTCAAAAGTTTTTCTTCATGTTCAAAAGAGAGATTGTTAGCAATGATAACAGGTAATTTTTCACCACTTAACAAGTATGAGTATTTGAGATTTGGTGGCAATGGATTTAGTTCCAGTGATGGTGGCTGCTGAATGGATGGAAGCATGAGTGGCGTAGACATCTGTGCACAATCATACATATCATCTGAATGAGAGAACAATGCATCAAATCCATCAGAAAAATTAGCAGCCATATCATAATCAGAGTATACATGCTCAGAATTCGAATATGATTGGACAAATAAACCAATCCCAAGATCAGAAAGATCATGAATTAAAGGGGATGAAGTAGAATGAGACATCAAGTTGGACCCAATACTCATTATTTCATTAAGAAGTGAATAGTCCCCAAGAGATTGGGAATCAAAAATAGAGGGACTATCACATGGAGACTCAGAATGAGAGAGAAAGAATGCTGAGTGTTCCTCTGGTGGGTACTTCATAGAATCCAGGATTTTAAACCTCACGATTTCATCCCCGAATTCCATGGAAAGAGTACCCTCATGAACATTGATAATGGTCTTAGCAGTTTTGAGGAAGGATCTACCAAGAATGATAGGGGCATGAGAACTTACCTGGTCATCTTCCATGTTTAGTACATAGAAATCAGCAGGGAAGATCATGTCCTTTACCTTTACCAACACATCTTCAAGGACACCAGCCGGATATGCTGTAGCTCTATTCGCTAGCTGCACCACTACCCTTGTAGGCTTGAGCTCACCAATCTGCAATGAAGAGAAAACAGAGTGAGGCATCACATTTATTGAAGCTCCTAAATCACAAAGAGCATCAGAGAAGTGAAACTCCCCTATGGTGCATGGGATGGTGAATGTCCTGGGATCCTTGCACTTTGTTGGCATTGCTAGAGTTGGTGTAATGAGTGCTGAGACATTCCTTCTAAGGTTGATCCTCTCATTTCCCTTGAGCCCTCTTCGATTGGTACAAAGTTCTTTTAAGAATTTGGCATACCTTGGGATTTGCTTAATGGCTTCGAGTAGAGGAATGTTGATCTCCACACGCTTGAATGTGTCCAAAACCTCCTTTTGCATTGCTTCTTCAGCCATCTTCTTGGTTTGAACAACCCTGTTTGGAAAAGGAAGTGGTTTAGGAGGAACATCATCAATCTTTTTCTTACCTTTATCTTTCTCCTTGGATTGTTCATCAGTTGGTATGGAATGTGGCTTCTCTGAAGTTGAGGTGAATCCCGGTGGAATGGTAGGTACAGCTGTATCGTTCATTTGCTTCCCACTTCTCAATGTTATGGCACTAACATTCCCCCTTGGATTTGGAGTGGGTTGGGAAGGTAGATTTCCAGAATTCTTACTTACAAGTTCATGGAGGGCGGTGGCAATCTGGCTCATTTGAGTCTTCAACTCCCTCAGATCCGAACCTTGACTTTTCAGCTCATTCTGTTGATTAAGAACAATTTGTTTCAAAAGATCATCAGTGTTAGAGTCTACCTTGGGTTGGAGATTCCCTTGTTGCTGACTTGTTGATGTTTGAGCTTCAAATCTCCTTTGGGGTTGTTGGAAACCCTGTTGGTAAGGTGGAGGCTGCTGGAAGTTTTGTTGAAAGGGGGGCCTTTGTTGTTGTCCAGAGCCATACCTCATGTCCAGATGATCTTTCCACCCTTGGTTGAATGTTGGATCGAACTTCTTCTGGGGATATGGTTGTTGCTGCTGCTGCTGATATGGTCTCCCAGGGAACACTGCTGCACAATCTTCTGTTTCTTGGAGTTGTGGGCAACAGTCAGTTGGGTGGCTTGTCTCAGTGCAAATACCACAAGGCCTTGAAGGAGGAGGTAAAGATGTCTTTTGTGCCAAAGCAATCTGCCTTACCATAGTTGTCAATTCTTCTAACTTGGTATCAATCAAATGACTCTCAAGAGAAGAAGGGCTTACCTGATGTACTCCCCTGACATGTAGTGTACCTCTATCGCCAAATTGTTGGGAGTTTTGGGCCATCTTGTCAATCAATGCACGTGCGGCTATTGGTGTCTTGTCCACCAATGCCCCTCCAGCTGCGGCATCCACCATGCTTCTCTCCATAGCTGTGAGTCCTTCATAGAAGTACTGAATGAGGAGTTGCTCACTGATTTGGTGATGTGGACATCTTGCACACAACTTCTTGAATCGCTCCCAATACTCATACATGGACTCCCCTTGTGCTTGCTTGATCCCCGATATCTCCTTTCGAATGGATGTGGTCCTTGATGCTGGAAAAAATCTCTGCAAGAAAAGACGTTTCAAATCGTTCCAACAAGTTACATCTTCGGGTTGTAAATAATACATCCAATCTTTTGCAGCTCCATCAAGTGAGAATGGGAATGCTCTTAGTTTGATTTGATCTTCAGAGACATTTCTAGGTTTTAGGGTTGAGCAAACCACATTAAATTCTTTCAAATGTTTATTCGGATCCTCACCAGAGAGGCCATGAAACTTTGGAAGTAAGTGAATTAACCCTGATTTTAGTTCAAAGTCCGATTCGAGATTTGGGTATGCAATACAATTTGGTTGATAGTTAATATCAGGTGCAGCCAATTCTCGAATGGTTCTATTAAGTTCATTTCCATTATTATCAGCCATTGGTTCCTCTTTTATGTTTGAATTTGAATTGCTTCCAATTTCAATGTTCTGATATTGGAGTAATTCTCCAACTGGTTGAATGTTGAAACTTCCCGTAGACTGAGAATGTCTGATTCGTGCCCTAAGGCTACGTTCAATCTCAGGGTCAAGATCTAAGAGATCTTCGGGATTAGTTCGTGTCATAGATCAAATAAAAATGAAAAGAAAGAAGGTGGACCATAGTAAAATAAAAATGAGAAGTTTGAGTTGATGGTCCACAAAGAAGTAGGAGAAAATAAAAGAAGAGGATGAAAAATCAGATTGGGTAAAGAAGGAAGAAAGAAGAGAGGAAAATAATAAAATGTAAAATAAAATAAATACCTCTAGTTGGTTGAAATAATTACTTGCCTCCCCGGCAACGGCGCCAATTTGAAAGAGCGTTGTCGCACGCGCTCTCAAAAGATCTTCAAAAGTGAGTTACGTTGGATAAAACTCCAAGCACAACACTCTATGAAGCTAATGTTTAGTTTACTTGGTGTAGCATAGGGGGCTAACCAAGGTCGTCTCTCAAAGGAGGAAGTGAATTAAAACATCTTATTAGAGGTATTCTAAAAATAAAATAAAAGAGAATAAAAACACTACTAGAAAAGGATGGGGGTTGTTTATAGTTTATGAATCTAGAAGAAGTTTGCTGGAATAAGATTGTATTTTTTTTGTTTTTAGTTTTGAAATGAATTCCGATTAAAATAACACAACAAGAAGATGTTTTTTTTTAGAAAATATTTTAAAAGGCGTAATCGATCTAACTCTACCTCTTCATTTACATATTAATAATTATCATTTAAATGAATATCCACTTAATTATGATCCTCTAATTTGTTAACCCTCGAACCCTACAAGAGTTAACTTAACCACAAAGATGGAATTACTTAAACCCTAGGCTAGCTTCGGAACATGCAATCGCAGAACCCTGCTTTGATTGTTGTTCTAAGGTTAGCTTATGGTCAGTGGTTAATTAGAGCACAAATCCATTCTGGAAATGAGGATGAGTTGTGTTTAGGGATTATATTTGAACTCTACAAATTTATCCCAAGTGGTCTTGTATTACCGATTAAGCTCGCACTCTCACAATTTACACAAAATCTCGACCTCGCGTGTTTTTGTATTAATTGTTCAATTGCTTGCTTAGTTTCTTAAAATTTAAAAACATAATTCATGGATCATATTAAGTGAATTACAGTAGGCTCAATGATTCAAAATAATTAAATGAAGAGGGTAGAAGATATATCGATCACTAAAAATTACTCTTCCATGGGTGGCGTAATCATCGTAGAAGCGTTTTGCATGTGCAAAGGTTTATAATGGGTATAACCCAATATCGCTTCTACTCAAGAATTCCAGCCCCAAGAGGAAGATTAAGTGAAGAATAAATTTAAATAAAACAGAGGAAAAGAGAAGAAATAAAAGAAGAACAAAGAAGTTTATTACACAAACAAAACAATTACAACATGAAGGAGAGAAGGAGGCTTCGATGAGAGGATCCTTGCTTCAAGAGCTACCTCTCTTACAATGGTTGTAGAATTTGGTTGAAACCAATTCTCCTCTGCCTCCAATCTCCCAATGCACGAACCAGCCTCTCCAAATGAGAAAATCACTAATTTATAGAGTGGAGGGGAGGCTAGGTTTAAAGTGGTTTCAAGTGTGAATGCAAAATCTCGGCCAAATATTTTAATGAAACTTGCACCGCCCATTTGACCTCCAAAACTCGTGAATTGACCGGCCTTCCAGAAGGATGATTTGTGCCACATCATGTCCCCGAGCTTTCCTCAAACTTTGGGCTCAATCCAAGCCCGTATGTAGAGGATATGGCCCAAATACAGAACCTTCTCCATTCTGGAGAGCCCAGCCCAACTTTGACTTCATGGCCCAATTTCAACAACAAAATTAACTCTTTAGCTTTAGTGTCCTGAATAAAAGTTTTAGATAATTAAGTTAGGAACACTGTTAAAAAATTTCAAATTCAAATAATAAATATAAAAATATTTATCTTCGAAATAATACAGTGCACTATTAAGGGTAAAACTGGAATTTTCACCAAATTTTCAAATGAATGATCAAATCCCAAATATTTTATAAATAAACATATTTAACACAATGTGAGGAAATTATATCATTTATTATCAATAAAATATTCAATAAAATAGTGTTTTATCATAATTATTCAAAAATGGTAATTATAAACTCTTCAGGTATGGTTACCTTGTTCAATTCTTGGTAGTTGACACAAATCCGCCACAACCCATATTTCATTTTTACCAACAATATTGGGATCGAAAATGCACTGGAACTGGGTCTTATTATTCCTCTGGAAAACATCTCCTGCACATGTGTTTCTATTTCATTTTTTTGAAAATAAGGATATCTATATGGTCTTACTGAGACCGATCCTTGTCCTGGGATGAGACTTATAGCATTTTCTTATTGTCTAGGTTCTGGAAAACCTTGGGGTTCAACAAAAACCGAATGATATTGGAGAAAAATCTATTGTAAGTCCTGTATTTGGTGTGAAGGTAGGAGTTGTTCCCGACTACTCCATTTACCTGCAATTATTTGACAGAAAATCCCATTGAAGAACTATCTTCAAGACCATTTTTCCAGTGAAACTGTTGTCTGGTTTGATCGATGAACTCTTGAAAGGGTAAACAACTAATTTCCTACTACAAATATCATCACCATAGTTTTCTAATTAATTCAAACATCTCCTGGGGTACTCAGCCATGCCACACCCATAATTAACTCCAACCCTCTGATATCCAAGATGTGTGCTTCTATTGAACACCGATATGCCCCAATTTTCAACCATATGTTATCCGCATGATCTAGACGCTACTCCAACACCTCTAATCAAGACTGAAGCTGAGTCTCCATACTCAGAAGTGATGATCGCAATGCACTAAAGGAAACAAAATGATAGGGGGGTGAGAGAAGTATCCGATAGATCAAACAAAAATGATAGAGTTCCCACACATGAACTAGAAGCAGAATAATGTATATTCAGTAGAGCGGTATTAGCGTACCTTTTTATAGTCTCTGAGCCAGAAAATAGGGATGAAGAAGAATTAGGAATGCTTCGGGAGGCCCCTACTACTATCCTGCCCAAGCTCTAAGGAGCTAATCAATAACAGACTACCAAATACCCCCTGTGGTCCCCCCCATGACCCACTTTATTCCCCCCTGATCTGCTAAGCTGGATTTTCACCCAAGCAGTTAGCCCCCACATGACTCCCTAACAAACTCCCCCTTTCCAGCACCACGTGACTCCTTAACTACCTCCCCTTTTCTAGATGTCCTTTTTCTACAATAAACCTACAATGTGGTATGGTCCCCTCCAAATCTAACATATCCCAATTGAATTTACTAAAACCATGTGATACCTTAGTCTCCACAAGTGAGGATAATCCCTGCATGACTTGGGACTCCTACCACACTGCCCTCTTGGAAAATGTATGGCTTGATTCCCACTATACATGATACATAGTCATGTCTAGACATCATGTCCTGAACAAACACAATTTTCATTCCATCCTATTTTTAGGGATTGTGACAAACTCAAGTCGACCCCCTACCCAGTCTAATTCTCAGATGATGCCCCTTCCTCTGAGTATGAGCTATATCTATGTGAGAGTTTCACCTAGTTTTTCATGGGTGATAAGGACATACTAGATTCACATAAGTAATTATTTCCCACCATATAATTTCCTGTCCTTATGTACATGATCATGATATTTATAGAAATATGCTAGTCCAAACACCATGACCTTAAAAGCTATGCACTCATACATGAGGTGTTCCTAATAAGCCCTAGTCTATGAAAACATGATAAGTTCATTTCCCCCCTATTTATTTATTTGCTATCGATCCCCTTGTTCCTCACTAAAAGACCTTAAAAATTAAACCCCTACACTCTAGGCTATATGACCTTAAGGTTTATCCCCCTTTGGTTAAAGTTATGAGACCATAAACTAAGTTGTTTTTGAATCACCCTTGATCTTAACACTAACTCATACCTAGATCCCATTTTTGTATACCCTATCCACATACTTCAAGGTGTAACCCTAAGAGTACTTGAATAATTCCTGAGTATCTGCTCCCTTGTAACATCCTTCCCCTGGTCCATATTCACTGAGTGGTTCTGGAATCATGGAGTCACCAATGGACCATAGGCACACATTCCCATACACTAGAGGATATCAATTAACAATGAGGTATTAGGGTAGTACCATTAGAAGACTATACCCCATATCAGAGTGCACAACAATATATGAAAATAAACCAATCAACATACAATATATAAACATTATAGAACACATGAAAATACATAACTAAATTGAAATTAAATACATAAAAACTAACACACACTGGTCTCCCTCCATATTGACCCCATATATAAAAAATGAATATAAAAGGAAAAAAGAGACTCCAATCCATCCTCGAGCCTCACATCATCTCAATCACCAAACCATCTTAATTTCTCTATCATTATCATATAACAATGATCCTTTACCCAATTTGATCCTATATGTAGAGTAATAATTCTTCTCAGGGACCAAAGTGTCATGGCCTCCTGAGCATGATGAGAGTACAACATAGTATGAAACCACTAATATAGTTTTATACATAACTAGTAAATTTGTGTTGCTACATGTGATATTCTTAGATAAATAAATTTAGAAACTATTTAATATAAATAAATAAATCACTATTGATCCTGATGATCTAATGTGACACTTATGATCAACCACACCTACCTCGTCTTATGCTGAAGTGTCTCTGAGCATGTCGTGAAACTGTTCCATCTAGAATATCATTTAAAAAAATTACAATCCTATTGGGGAAATCTAATATCAAAGTAGTATGTTCAAGAAATTTTTGTTAGGGGAATGTCCCTATGGAATCTAATTGCAGCAAGCCTACAACTAATTCCCACGCATCCTAAGAAACAAAATACAATCAGGCACAATGGTAAATTCCTAGATGTACTAGGAAGTCAAACATAATCTAGAATCAGCCAATTCCCATGCTCCTAGGGAAATAAAGTTTCAATGTACATAGAGTTGATTCCAAGAAATCTTGGGAATTCCCACATCTAAAGTCACTTCATCAAATCCAAGGGGATTACATAAGGAATTCCATAGACATGAAGGCTGAATCCCAGTATCCTAAGAATTCCACACTCATCAGGATCATTGTTAAATCACTACATCCTAATAATTCTACACTTATTAGGATCATGGTTAAATCCATGCATTTTAAGAATTCCACACTCATCAGGTGATTGCAGTTTTTGTGTTTTATTGCAGGTTGCAGTGAGTTTCTGTGTTTGATTTCTGTGTGATTGTGGGTGATTAAAGTGAGTTTTTGTGTGTTTGTAGAGATTTTTCTGTGTGTTTTCAGTGAGTTTTTGTGTGTTTGTAGTGAGTTTTCTATGTGTTTTTAGTGTGTGTTTGCATTGATTTTTTGTGTGTTTTCTGTGTAACTGTAGGTTTTAGGTTTGCAGTGTGTTTTTTTGATTGAAGGTTGCAGGGCGCAGTGTGATTTCTGTGTTATTGCAATGTGTTTGATAGCAGTGTGTTTGAAATAGAGTGGGTGGTCTATGAAGGTTCTGTGTTATTTCTGTGTTATTGAAGGTTTCTGTGTTATTTCTATGTTATTGTAGTGTGTTTGAAATAGAGTGGGGGGGAGGGCTGTGCAGGTTCTATCTGTGAAATATAGTGGGGGGTCTATGCAGGTTCTGTTCTTTGAAATAGAGGGGGGGTTATGTAGGTTCTGTTCCTTGAAATAGAGTGGGGGGTCTATGCCAATAATTTCTAAACTGTTGGTATACCTCTTTATAATTCCTGCATCCTATACTAATAGTTCAATTTGAACCATTAGTATAGGATATGGCCTATGGTTTAGAACTGTTGGTACAGATTTGTGTCAACCTATAGTTATAACTCTATTCCAATGGTTCAAGATGAACTATTGGAACAACATAATTCCATCACCTCTGAAAGCTGTTGGCAGAGAGATATACCAACGGTTTAAACCATTGGTGTAGATATGTCCCAAAGGGAAAAAACTATTGGCCTAAATTTATCCCAACAGTTCACATTGAACCATGGGAATATTGAAATCCAAACCCCCCTATACCAACAGTTCAATGTGACCGTTGGCATAGGGCTACCCCAACGGCCCTCATGTCAACGGTTATTGAAACCATTGGGATAGTCTATCCCAATGGTTTCAAGGCATATCCCAACGGTTTCAAGGCCTATCCCAATGGTTTGAAACCGTTGGGATAGTTTAGATTTCCAGTAGTGAATAATGAAAGCAGTAAACAGTAGGTACTCAAAAGTAAGCACAACAGATGTCTCAGAAGACAATGTAATCAAGTATAGGTGAAGAACTGATCCAAGCTTGTGTTTTGGCTTATCAAACGCTTCATTATTCATTATTTTTCATTATTCAATTCCATTTGATTATATAAAAGTCTCAAGGTCTGACCTAGGACTGATGTCCCCCCCTCCCCCCTCCCCCCTGTATAAAAGTAACCATTAACTCATGAAATAATAATCATTTAACCATTTTCCAGTAGATCCTGGTCTGGGTATCCCTCAATGGATCCTAGGTTTGCTCAAAATTTTAAAATAAGTCTCAATGAACCTGACCACCCTATCCATGGATCGCTCACAGCCTTTACGTAATTAACCTCTTGAGCCCGTCCATTATCTTTTAATTGAGGCAATGGTTCACCCAAGGTATGTGAGATGCAATTAGTCACATGAGCCTGACCTTGTCTTTTAACCGAGACTGTGGCTCCCCCATAGCTAATTACCTATTTTTATCATTTATTCCAATTACACATTCTGTCTCAGAAGAAACACATGTGAATTAAACTATCACATGGATTTAACATAAACAACTCATGTGGGCATAGTTTACATAATAATAAACACATGTAAATTAAACTATTAGATGTCCAAACAAGGATAACTCACATGGTAAAACATATAACCATCCTATTATGAAATTTAAACATTTAAAAGTCTTAACATAACAAGTATCTCACGTGGGAAATTCATATAATGAGAAATGCATTTTTACCATCCCAATAATGGGAATTCAAGTCAAGCCTCATAGGCATTCTCATCCAAATGGCCATACAAGGGAAACACACCCATGAGGTGGCCCTAAATCAAGGTTCATAACTCTAAACATGCTTTAAAATTATCTAATTAATTACCTAATCATCAAAAGGAAATAACAGGGTTCATTATAAAATCAAGAAACACCCTAAAAGTGGGCACACAACACTCAGGCATATATAAACATCATGACAATTCTTGAAAGGCACAAGACCACCTACCATACACTCATATGATTCTCCTCATCCAATGTCGATCTCTAATTTGACCTAGAATAGAGTAGATCTACAAAATGGGTATGGAATATCAACCGTAAATAACTATATTGAGAGAATAAATCGGGAATAAAGGATCATGAGAAATCGATATCTTACCTAGGGTAATCCAATGCATCCAACGATGTTTGAATTAGATATTGGATGAGGAAACGGAAGGCAAAATCCTGTTCAAATTTTTCTTGGCATGCTGCATGCCGAAGGGGGTTTGATTCTGTCTTTCTGAAAAAATTGAACTATGACACAACATAATACTTTATAAAAAGTACATAGCATGTACTTGAGACTACACACAATGTGTGTAAAACTCCTGGCTAGACCCTTACATGGTCATGTACTGGGATTACATGGCATGTATCCCTTAATATGTGGTGTGTACATAAATGTACATGGCCTGTAGTCCCTAGTCACATCATGTAACAAGTCTTCAGCCAACCCATCACCTATTTCCCCCCATTTTCATAAATAAAAAATTAAAAATGAAGGATTTTTACCTCAAAGGAAGAATCAGGTTCTTACAGAGAAGAATAAGGTAAAATTAGCAGTGGTTGAGTTTAGTGACTATACAAGTATATGGTCCGACAAATTACAAGTAAGTCGATAATGGAATGGAGAAAGGCCAATTCAAACTTGGAAATAAATGAAGATATAAATGCGCAAAAGGTACATTTCTAGTCATTACTTTTAATATTTTCATTTTAAGTTACGAAAACTTGTGTAAGGTTCCATGTGTTGATGAATACTAAAAGTAAATGGAGATATCAATGATTCGAGCTAATTTCCAGGAGGATAGCGAAGCTACGATGGAAAGTCTCATCAATGGATTGAATCCAAAAATTATGTATGCGGTGGAACTTCAAAACTACATTGACATGATGGATTTTCTATATAAGGCTTTGAAGGATGAAAAGAAACTACTTTCTCAGAGGATTTAGGTATGTTCCCACAATTTTTAGAAGTATAATCGGAAATAGAAAAAATAAACTTCTAAGGGGAATGAAACAAAACCAAGGGATTAAAAATTTGTTCCAAAACAAGGATAAGAGGCCAAAAATAAGTTCTTCAACAATGATTCAAACGGAAAATTTGACATGATTTTCCATTCTAAATTACATGATATAAAGTATTTTAAGTGACAAGGATATGGTCATATTTCATCTCAATGCACAAAGAAAATAACCATGATTGTTTTGGATAATGGAGACATCCTTAGTGGGCACTCTAACGATTATGAGATTCTATATTTGGATGAGTGTTCAGATGTAGAAGTTTAAAAACCTATACATGGAGACGCATTGGTGGTAAGAATATTTTTAAACATTCAACCAAAAGATGACCACAATGAGGACCATCGTGAGCCTATTTTTCATATGATATGCCACATCAAGGAGAATATATGTAGTATGATAATTGATAGTGTAAGTTATACTAATGTGTCTGGTACTTTGTTGGTGGAGAAGTTGATTTTGGATACTCTAAGGCATACTAGACCTTATAGATTATAGTGGTTGAATGATAGTGGAGAAGTGAGGGTAACAACAAGCCATATTTTCTTTATCAATCACAATGTATAAATTTTGAGTTTCTTTTTTATGATTCTCCAATGCAGGACAAACATTCAATACATGGGATACTAGGTAAATATGATATGAGTGTGATGTATAATGGCTATTATAACCACTTCTCTTTTCATTTCAGTGGTATAAATATTGTTTTGATCCTCTAATTCCCATTCAAGAATATTAGATCAAGTGAGGATAGAGAAAGAATACAAAAATAAAAAAAGAAATGAGTGAACAGGAATGTGTGAAAAATAAAAAATTGAGTGATGAAAAAGAGTTTGACGATTTGAGAAAAAAAGAAAAGGGAAAAAATGAAAAGAGTAGAAAAATTAAGAGTAAAAAAGGAGAAATGAGTGACATAAAAATAAATGAGGGAAATAAAAGAGATGAAAATAAGAGTGTCGAGAAAAATGTTAGATTATTTTATGGAAAAAGTGAGGTGAAAGGTTCTTTATTAATCAAGAAAGGGTTCTTACTCATTTCTAAGGATGCTTACCTTGAAACTAATGAACTTACCAATTCTATGACTTCTTGTGTTGTGTATTTACTCTATGAATTTGGTAAATAATTTCCTAAAGAAACACATAATGGATTAACCCCTTTGAGATGCATTGATCATATGATTTACTTCCTACATGGTGATGAAATTTCCAATAGTCCATCATATAGAACGAATTCATAAGTGAATTGATATATCTAGTGTCAAGTAGAATAACTCATGAAGAAAGGATTAGTGAGGGGTAGCATGAGTCCATGTGTCGTTTCGGTGATCCTAGTACCCAAGAAAGATAGAACATGGAAGATGTGTGTGGAATGTCACACCATCAACAAAATAAAAGTTAAGTACCATTATCATGTCCCTCGACTTGATGACATGCTTGATGAATTACATGGGGCTTCTTTTTTTCAAAAATTGATCATAAAAGTGGATACCACCAAATTTTAATGAAAGAAGGAGATGAATGGAAAAATTATTTTAAAACTAATTTTAGTTTTTATGAGAGGTTAGTTATGCCATTTGGTTTAACTAATGCACCATGTAAATTCAGGATATCAATGAACCATGCCCTTCATTCATTCATTGGAAAAATTTTGGTTGTCTATTTTGATGATATCTTGGTTTATATAAAATCTCTAGAAATCCATGTTGAAAACTTATGTATGGTGTGTGAGACCCTTAAAGAAAACCAAATTTATTAAAATCTTAAAAAAAGTTCCTTTTTTATAGATTATGTAACGTTTCATGGCTTTTTTGTAGGGTAGGAAGGGATTCATGTGGATGAAGAAAAGGTTAAAGAAATTCAGCAGTGGCCCACACTGAAGAACGCAACTGAGGTTAGGAGTTTTTAGGCTTTAGAAAGCTTATATAGGAGGTTTTTTAAGAATTTTTCAATCATCATTGCACCTCTTCATGAACTTGAAAAGAAACATGTGGTCTTTACATTGGGTGAAAAACAAGAAAAAACCTTTAACATGCTCAAAGAAAAATTGGTTAATGTTCCCCTATTAAGGCAACTATATTTCACAATTTTTTTTGAAATTGAGTGTGATGCCTCAGGAGTTGGTATTGGTGCTATTTTGACTCAAGAGTCACGTCCAATTACATGCTTTAGTGATAAATTGAATGGGGCAGCATTATATTATTCAACTTACAATAAATAACTTTATGCGTTGAAATGAATCCTGGAAACATGGAAACAATACTTATATCCAAAAGAGTTTATTATTCATTATGACCATGAAAACCTTATGTATTTGAAGTCATAAGGTAATTTGAATCGATGACATCCATCTTGGCTAGAATTCATTGAGTCTTTCCCCTATGTGATCAAGCACAAAAAAGGTAAGGAAAATGTGGTTGTTGATGCTCTTTCATGGCGTTATTCACTTCTAACTATTCTGTATTCTTGATTACTTAGACTTGAGATATTAAAGGGAATATATGAAACTAATAGAGGTTTTTCTCAAATTTAGACATGTTGTGAAAAACATGGATTTAAAGAGTATTACAAAAATGCTGGGTTTCTTTTCAAAACAGATAAATTGTGCATTCCATTTTTTTCAACTCAATATTTTATTATAAATGAAACTCATGGGGGTGGTTTGATGGAGAATTTTGTTGTTGAAAAAACAATAGCTTATTTTCCTGAAAATTTTTATTGTCCAACCATGAGAAAAGATGTTATTGCAATTTGTGATAAATGTATCACTTATAAGCATGTAAACTCCAAGGTTCAATCTGATGGATTGTATTCCCCCTTTCCTATTCCATATCATCCTTGGACTACCATTTCTATGGATTTTTTGATGGGATTTCCTCAATCACAATCGGGAAAAGATAGAATTTTTGTTTTTGTGGATCAATTCAGAAAAATGTCTCATTTCATTATTTTCCCAAAAACCAGTGATGTTATTCATATAACATATTTTTTTTCAAATAAATTTTTGAGATTACATTGACTATCTAAAACCACTTCTAGTGATAGGGATGTGAAATTCCATAGACACTTCTAGAGGATTTTTTTGGAATAAATTGGGAATTAAATTAGTATTTTCAACTATTTCACATCCTCAAATTGATGATAAAACTAAAGTTTTGAATATAACTATTCATAGCCTCTTGCATGCAATAATTCAAAGAAAATATAATGAATTGGGAAAAAAATTTCCAAACATAGTGTTTTCATATAACTAAGTAGTAAATTCCACTACTAACTTATCAAATTTTTGTATTATATATGGATTTAACCTAATGACTTTGTTAGATATTCTTTCATTTCCTACTAATGAGGTTTTTGATCTTGAAGGTGATGAGAAGGAATTTTTTTTTCAGGATTTACATGCCAAAGTGAAAGACAACATTGAAATAATAAATGAACAACATGTGAAGAATGAAAATAAGGGTCGACATAAGGTTTTAATAGAACCCAAAGATTGGGTGTGGGTGAATTTGAGGAAGGAAAGGTTTTCCGAAAAAAAAATCAAAACTTCAACTTGATGATATGATCATTTCCAAGTATTATAATGAATCAATGATAATTCCTACAAGATTAAATTACCCAGTAGTCATGGAAATGTGAGTGATAAATTTAATGTTATTTATCTCTCTCCCTTTGAATATGCATATTTGAAGATGAATCATTTGGAATTGGGAAGGGATGATGAAAATCAAGGTTCCCATATATACTGAGGAATCGAGAGAGATCATGGCATAGATGGGGGATGGAGCATAAATTCGCAAGGCCCATTTCATGGGATTAGAGGCCCAATGATAATAGGAGGAATGATGAGGATGAAAGAGGCTTTAATTGGCCTCATTTTGAAATTACAAGAGGAGTCCCGACATGTATGCATAGGAGGATCAAATGGGATTTTAATTATGCTTATTAAAACCCAAAAGTGAACCTAAATGGCCCACCCAATTGATCCTGCGAATTTAAAGCCAATTGCATGAAGTAAATCTCCAAATCCAAAAATTTGTGGGCCCATTTTCACCAAAGTCATGGTAGGAATATTAGATGTCTTAGGGGTGGTAGAAAAAAGTCTTCTTGGTAGATATCATTTCCCCTAAATCCATAGTCATGTGTAAACAAAGTCAAAAAATAGTTTTTAGTCTTTAGACATTTGTGCACTAGGTATTTTGATTGAATATCTCTCATTTGGCTATAAATAACCACTTATTTGTACCCCTCTAAGGTTAATTATGAATTTGAGTTTTTTATAGTATTATTATGCTTGTGTTTCTTGTGACCTTGAATAAATGAAATTAAGGCTTATCAAAAGAGTGATCAAACATTGTGGCTATTTTTATAATTAAAGTTTTAATGGTAATGTCTCCTTCATATCCTAATTGATAATCCCATTCCACTTTCTTTATTCTGCACTTCATTTAATTTACATTTATCCCACCTAAATTACTTGTGTTTCCACATTTTCACCAATGGATATCGGATTCCCATACGGTATCATATGACCAATTGAGGCTAATTGTGGTCAATTAGGCCAATTGAGGCTAGTTAGTCTAATAGAGGCAAATTGATTCCATTTAAGGCCATTTGTGGACAATTGTGGCCAATTGAGGCTAATAGAGGCCAATAGAGTCCAATTAGGCCAATTGAGGACAATTAGTCCAATTGATGCTAATTGATGCCAATTCACAAAATTGAGGCCAATTAATTCAATTTGTGCAATTCAGACCAATTGGGCCAATTGAAGCCAATTGAGGTCAATTGAGACCAATTAGGCCAATTATGGCCAATTGAGGCTAATTAGGCCAATTAAGCCAATTGAGGCCAATTGAGGACAATTGAGGCCAATTAAGGCCAATTGAGGCAGATTGAGGCCAATTAAACCAATTAAACCAATTGAGTAAAATTGAGGTAAATTAGACAAATTAAGTCCAATTGAGGCCAATTGAGTCAATTGAGGCCAATTGAGTAAATTTAGGCCAATTAGAAAAATTGTGGCCAATTGTAGCCAGTTAGACCGATAATGGCCAATTAGTCTGATTGAGACCAATTGAGTCTAATAAGATTAATTAGGCCAATTGAGGCTGATTGAGAAAATTGTGGCCAATTATGAAAATTAAGGCCAATTAAAAAAATTGAGGTCAATTAGACCAATTGAAGCAAATTAGGCCAATTGAGGCCAATTAGGCCAATTAGACCAATTGAAGCCAATTAAGTCCAATTAGGAAAACTGAGTCGAATTTAGTCCAATTGAGCCCAATTCGGCCCATTGAGGCCAATTGAGGCAAATTTGGAAAATTTGGCGAATTGATGTAAATGAGGGAATTTGAGTCCAATTAAGCCAATTGAGGCCAATTCATGCCAATTGAGCCCAATTGAGGCCAATTGAGGCCAACAAGGCTAATTGAATCCAATTAGCCAATTTTGGCCAATTACGGTCAATTGAGGCCAATTGAGACAAATTGAGGCCAATTAAAGCCAACTGAGGCCATTTGAGCCAATTATGGTAAATTAGGTAAATTAAGGCCAATTAAGGCAAATTGAGGCCATTTGAGGCTATTTTCTCCCAATTGAGGACAATTTGGTCAATTAAGGCCAATTAGACCAATTGAGATCAATTAATCCCAACTGAGGCCAATTAAGACAATTATACCAATTAGGACACTTGAGAGTATTTGAGTCTAATTGAGGCCAATTAGGCCAATTGAGTCCAATTAGGCCAATTGTGGCCTATTTAAACCATTAAGCCCAATTATTCCAATTGAGGTCAATTGACACTAATTCTGACCAATTGACACCAATTGATGCCAATTGAGGCTAATTAGTCCAATTAGCCCAATCAAATACTATTGAGGCCAATTAGGTTCTTTGGGGCCAATCATGGCCAATCAAGGCCAATTGGGGCCAATTGGGGCCAATTCAGGCAGCCAATTGAGGTTAATTAGGCAAATTAGGCCAATTGAAGCAAATTTGGCCAATTCAGCCAATTATGTTAATTAGGTCAATTGAGGTTAATTGAGTCCAATTGAGGCCAAATAAGCCATTTGAGGCCAATTGAGGCTAATTGTGGACAATTTAGGTCAATTGTGGCCAATTGAGGCTAATTGTGGACAATTTAGGCCAATTGAGGCCCATTATGCCAATTTTTCAAATTGTGGCCAGAGGCCAAATGAGGCCAACTGAGACCAATTGTGGCCAACTATGAAAATTTAAGCCAATTGATGCCAAGTAGGTTGATTCAGGCCAACTGAGGTTAATTAGGCCAATTAAGAAAATTAGGCAAATTGAGGTCAATCGAGGCCCATTGAAGCAGATTGAGGCCAATTTGGCCAATTGAGGCCAATTGTGGCCAATTAGGCTAATTGTCGCCAATTAGGACAATTGAGGTCAATTGAGGCCGATTGAGGCCCATTAGGAAAATTGAGGCCAATTGAGGTGAAATTAGGCCAATTGAGGACAATTAGGCCAATTGAGGCCAATTTGTCCAATTGAGGCCAATTGAAGTCAATTGAGGCCAATTTATCCAATTGATTCTAATTGAGGTCAATTAAGGTCAATTAGACCAATTAAGCCAATTTAGGCCAATTGAGACAAATTAGTCCAATTCAAGCCAATTGAGGTCAATTGAGTCCAATTATGCCAATTAGACCAATTGAGCCCAATTGTTGTCAATTGTAGCCAATTAGGCCAATTGAGTACAATTGAGGCCAATTGAGGGCACTTGATTCCAATTTGGCCAATTTGGCCAATTAAGGAAAATTGAGACCAACTGAGGCTAATTTGGCCAGTTGAGGCCAATTAGACCAATTGAAGACAATTGAGTCCAATTGATTCCAATTTGGCCAATTTGGCCAATTGAGGCTAATTTATGTCAATTTGGCCAATTGAGGCCAATTGAAGCCAATTTAGAACAATTCCAGCCAGTTGGGCCCAACTGAATTCAATTAAGGCCAATTAAGGAAAACTGAGGAAAACTGAGGCCAATTCTCCCAATTGAGCCCAATTGAAGCCAATTGAGTCTAATTGCGGCAAATTGTATCCAATTAGGCCAACTGTGGCCCATCGAGCCCAACTATTCCAATTAGGCCAATTAGGCTAATTGAGGCCAATTAGGCCAATTGAGGCAAATTGAGGCCAACAAAGGTCAATTGAGTCTAATTAGGACAATTCAGACCAATTCAATCCAATTAGTCCAATTTTGACCAATTGCGACCAATTAGGCCAATTGAGGCCAATTGAGGCGAAATAGGCCAATTTAGGCCAGTTGAGCCCAATTAGACCAATTGAGGCCCATTAAAGCCAAATTAAGGCAATTGATCCAATTAGACTATTTGAGGCCAGTTGAGTCCAACTAAGGCAAATTGACTCTAATTGGGGCCAATTGGGGCTAATTGGGCCAATTAGGCCAATTACTACCAATTTAGGGCAATGGAGACCACTTAGGCCAATTGAGGCCAATTGATGCCAATTGAGGGAGGCCAATTAGGCAAATTGTGGCCAATTACATCCATTTGAGGTAGATAACGCCAATTAAGGCCAATTGAGGCCGATTTATGCCAACTATGTCAATTGAGGCTAATTATGCCAATTAGGTCAATTAGGCCAATTAGGGCACTTGAGCCAAATTGATGCCAATTGACGCCAATTAGGCTAATTGAAGCCAATTAGGCCAATTGAGGCTAATTAGTCCAATTAGGCTAATTGAGGCCAATTAAGGCCAATTGAGGCCAATTATGCCAATTGAGGTCAATTAGGCTAATTGAGGCCAATTAAGGCTAATATAACCAATTGAGTCCAATGGAGGCCAATTAGACAAATTGAGGCCAATTTGGCCTATTGAGGACAATTGAGGCCAATTGATGCTAATTGAGGCCAATTGATTACAATTTGTGGCCAATTAGGTCAATTGAGGCCAATTAAGACCAATTGAGGTCAATTGAGGGAAATTGAAGCCAATTAGGGGCAATTAGGCCAATAGAGAGCAATTGATGCCAATTAGTCCAAGTATGCCAATTGTGGCCAATTGAGGCTACTTGAGGCCAATTGAGTCAATTGAGACTAATTGTGTCCAATTGCGGCCAATTGAGGCCAATTGAGGCCAATTGAGGCCCATTGATGTCAATTAGGCTAATTGAGTGCAATCGAGGCCAATTGATGCCCATTGATGCCAAGTGATACCAATTGAAGCCAATTGAGGCCAATTAGGCCAATTAAGGCCAATTAAGGCCAATTAAGGAAAATTAGGTCAATTGGTCCAATTGAGGCCAATTAATCAAATTGAGGCCAATTAGTCCAAGTGAGGCAAATTGAGGCCAATTAAGGACATTGAAGGCCTATATATACCAATTAGTCCAATTGAGGCCTATGAAGGCCAACTATGGACAATTGAGGCCAATTGAGGCCAATTGTGCCAATTGAGGCCAATTGTGCCAATTGAGGCCAATTGTGCTAATAGAGGTCAATTGTTCCAATTGAAGCCAATTAGGCTAATTGAGCCCAATTATGGAAATTGAGGCCAACTAAGGTTAATTGAGGCTAATTAGGCAAATTATGCCAATTAGGCCAATTGAGGCCAATTGTGGAAAATCAAGCCAATTGAGGCCAATTAGTCCATTTGATTCCAATTGTGGCCAATTGAGTCCAATTAAGGCCAATTTGGCCAGTTGAGGTCAATTTGGCCAGTTGAGGCCAATTGAGGACAATTGAGGCCAATTATGTCAATTGACGCCAATTGAAGACAATTGAAGCCAATTATGACGATTGATCCCAATTAAGGCCAATTATGAAAATTGAGGCCAATTGAGGCTAATTAGGCCAATTATGCCAATTGAAACCAATTGAGTTAAATTGAGTCCAATTGAGGCCTATTGAGGCTAGTTATTCCAATTGAGGCAAATGTAGGCCAATTGAAACCAATTGGGGCCAATTGGTGCCAATTATGCCAATTGTGGGCAATTGAGGCCAAATGAGGTCAATTGAGACCTATTAAAGCCATTTGAGGCTAATTGACACCAATTGACGCCAATTGATGAAAATTTGGCCAATTAGGTCAATTGGTTCAATTGAACCCAATTGAGGGCAATTGAGGGCAATTACGGACAATTAGGCCAATTGAGGCCATTTTGGTCAATTAGACAACACGAGTCCAATTGAGGCCAATTTGACCAATTGAAGCAAATTAGGGCCAATTAAGGCCAATTACGGTCAATTGAGGCCAATTGAGGCCAACTGAGTTCAATGGGAGCTAATTAGGCCAATTAGGCCAATTTATGCCAATTGAGGTCAATTAGGCCAATTAAGGCCAATTAAGACCAATTGAGGACAAATCAGTCAATTGATGAGGATCATGGAACACATGGGAATCGAGGGGTTAGGGGCATACTTGATGAGGAGGGTGGAATGCACATAAGTGGATAAGAACCATTGAGTATAATTGGAGACAAATGATAAGGGAATAGACAAAGAAAATGATGGAGTCCTTAAATGGGATAATCAAGGAATCCCAAGAGGAGGCCAACACCCTTTCTTAGGAGAAGAATTCTAGCCTTTAATAACATTAATTAAGGCTGAAACATGATTTTAAAAACCCAAGCCAAGGTGTGCTACGAATTTCAATCGCACCCCGCCATGGAATCTTCAAATTCAAAATGTGGTGGGCTACTTGTCTTTACATTTCAAAAAGGGTGTGTTAATTGTGTCTTAGAGTCATAGGAAAGTGTCAAAGTTTTCAAAATCATCCTTCATGTTTTTTGACATTGCAAAACTAGGCATTAGACTAATGTAAAGTGCCACCCCATTGTGGGATTTGAATTTTATTCTCTCTTTGGATATAAATAGCCACCCCTCATACTCTTTGAACATCATGAATAATGGTAATGTTATTATGGTGTGTTTTTTATGAGGATTATGGAACAAATGGGCATCACGGGGTTGGAGGCAGACTTGATGAGGAGGGCAGAATGCACATAAGTGGACAAGACCCATTGCGTGGAATTGGAGGCCCAATGACAGGGGAGCAGACCGAAAGAATGAAGGAGGCCTTAAATGGGTTAATAATGTAATTCCAAGAGGAGGACCAACACATTTTCTTGGGGGAATAATCCAGGCCTATAATTACCTTAATAAAGGCCCAAAGATGCATTTAAAGACCCCGTCCTAGGTGTGCTACGAATTTCAAGCCCACCCCACCATGGAATCTTCAAAGTCAAAAGGTGGTGGGATACTTATCTTTACATTTCCAAAAATGGTGTTCTACTTGTCTCTTAAATACATTGGAAAGTGACAAAGTTTTCAAAATCATCCTTTAGACTTTTTGACTATGGAAAACTAGGAATTTGACTAATGTAAAAGCCACCCCATGATGTGATCCAAATTTCTTTCTCTCCTTGGCTATAAATAGCCACCCCCTTGTACTCTTAGAATATAAAGAATAAAGGTAATGTTATTATGGTGAGTTTTTCTTGCAACCTTTGTGTTCTTGATTAATTCTTGACTTATCAAAGTATTGTAATCCTTTTTGGCTTCTTGTGGCTAGAGTTCTTAGAGACAAGTTCTCTTTGGGTTCTACCTTGACCATTTCCCCCTTCTCATTTTTCACTATCTGCACACCACATTCACTTTTTTTCTTACAGAGATCCGGGTTATCAATGAAAAAACATTATACAAGGTTCCTAGGAATCTTCCTAGAAGTTCTTGCATCGCGTATCATTTGGTAGCAGAGGCCATTTTCAATAAATCACGTTCCTTATTTCTTATCCTTTCTTCCATTTTCATTTCTCTTCGAATTGGGACGACATCAATTCCGGTCCATTTTCTTCATCAACTACAGATGTCATTTTTTTCGAACATACATTATATCATTCTTGTATTTGAGAATCTCATATTTCTTATCCATTTAGAATTATCAAAATCAAATCTATAAATAGTGAGATACAGCAGGTTCAAATTTTGCGACAAATTCTGCAATTTTAAAACCAGGAAAATCTCACGTTGATTCCATTCGATGTTACAAATTATTGTTTTTAGTGCATTTAAATATTGAAAAATTCATCTTGATGCTTCTGTATTTACTCAAAAAATATCCCCAAAAATAATCAAAAAAAATTAAAAGATCAAAAAAAAATCAACATTTTGAATTCTACGTCCCATTTTCATTCTTCTTCATCCATTTTCTTCCCATTCCCACATTTTTCATCTTGAATCCATTTTTAATTTTATTGTTGAATTCTAGTTTGGTATTTCCACATTTCAATGATCCTTTAAATTTTTTGAAATTGGGTAAGAATGTATAGGAAGAAATTTGAGTGGTAAATGGCAAGAGTGTTACATTTTGATAAAAGCCAAAAATTGAGTGTAAACACGTGAGGTAGTGTGTGAGGTCCATTTTTCTTTCTTTTCATTTTTTCTCACAGGATTCCTAGATGGAGGATTCGAGTAAGAAAAATGAAGTGGACAATAAGTTGTTCATGAGGGATGTACAGGAACAATTCCAAAGGTTGAATGGGAGGATGGATGCACTTCAACCCCCTTACAATTCTAGAGCACCACCAAGGAGGTGGGTTGTTGAAGAAGAGGAGGAGTTATCCAATTTTCACGAGTCACCAATTTGGTGAAATCAACCACCATGGAGGCAAGCCAATGATCTTGGAGGAGTAAAGTTGAGGATCCCTTCATTCCAAGGTTAGAATGATCCTGAATCTTAGTTGGAATGGGAAAGAAAGGTCGAAAATGTTTTTGGTTGTCATGTCTATTTGGAGGGAAAAAAAGTGAAGTTGGTGGTCATGGAGTTCACCAAATATTCTAGTATTTGGGGGGACCAACTACAAGTGAGTCTATGATGATGTGGATAATGACCCATCCACACTTGGGTGGAGATGAAAGTGGTAATGAGTAAGAGGGTCATTTCTAGCCACTATTATCATGATTTTTTCCCCAAGTTGTAGGGTTTGAAACAAGGGGCCATGAGTGTTGAGTAGTATCACAAAGAGATGGAGATCATCATGATTCGGGAAATTTTTGATGAGGAACGAGAGGCCACCATAGAAGGTTTGTGAACGGCCTCAACCAAGTCGTTCAAGACATAGTGGACATGCACCACTACTTGGACATGGAGGATCTAATTCACATGGCTACCAAAGTGGAGAGGCAAGTAAAGAAAATAAGGATTCTCCCTACATACTATGGTAAGTATTCAAAATCTTATTTCAAGTTCAAGAATTGAAAACCATAAGATAATTTAAGGGAACACAAAACAGATTCAAAAGAGGGGACCAAACCAAAACCATTATTTCTAGAATCCAAAGGTAAAATGGAGGGTAAGGATGTTTCTAAATCACGTGATATCAAATGTTTTAAATGTCAAGGATTTGGACATATTGCCTCACAATGCCCAAAAAATAGGACAATGATTATTTTGGATGATGGAGATGTTCTCAATGAAAGCTCAAGAGAAGAAGAAATGTCATCACTTGAGGATGATTCAGATGTGGAAGTAGAAAACCCTGTATATGGAGAAATTCTTGTTGCAAGGCGTGCTTTGAGTGCTCAACCTGAAGGATAACATGATCAAGAGAAAAGGGAGCACATTTTTCATACTAGATGCACGTCAAAGATAAGGTATGTAGTATGATTATTGATGGGGGTAGTTTTACAAATGTATTAAGTGGTTTGACGGTTGATAAATTGGGATTGGGTACGAATAGACATCCTAGGCCTTATAGATTGAAATGGTTAAATAATAGTGGGTTTTTCAAAGTGACTAAGAAATCACAAATTCCATTTTATATTGGGATGTATGGAGACAAGGTGATGTGTAATGTTGTTCTGATGCATGCTAGTCATGTTTTGTTAGGAAGTCCTTTGCAATTTGATTGGAGGGTCACAGATGATGGATAGACAAACCGTTATTCTTTTGAGTACAATGGGAGGATGGTTATTCTTACACCATTGAGTCCATGGAAAATTTATGAAGACCAAGTAAGGATTGAGAGAGATTTTGAGAAGAGATAAAATGAAAAGAGAGCAAAAAATAGAGATAATGATAAGAGAGAAAAAATCAAGAGTGAAAAAGGAGTGTTGAGTGAAATGAAAAAAATTCAGGGAAATAAAAGAGTTGAAAACAAGAGTGAAAATAAGATTTAAAACAAGAGTGTTAAGGTAAAAGTGATATTAATTTAAAGAAAAAGAGATATAGAGAGAGCTTTAGAGGGGGAGGAAACTCTTTTGATTCTATGAAAGGTAGAATGTTTTACCACTAACTCTCCTAACACTTCAATGCCTTCTAGTCTTCTGTCTCTTTTTTGGGAATTTGGTGATGTTTTTTGGAGGAAATTTTCAATGTCTTACCTCCCTTGTGAGGTATAGAGCACCACATCGACTTCCTCCCGGGAGAAATTTTTCCCAATTGACCAGATTATCAGGCTAACCCAGAGGAGACTTTAGAAATCCAATGAGAAGATGAAGAATTGATAAGGAAGCGATTTGTTCGAGAGAGCTTGAGTCTGTGTGTGGTACCAGTAATTCTTATCCCTAAGAAAGATGGTATGTAGAGAATGTGTGTTTATTGACGAGCAATAAACAAAATCGTGATAAATAATCTCTATCCCATACCTCATTTAGATGATATTCTTAATGAACTCCACGGTGCATTCTTGTTTACTAAAACTGACCTAAGGATTGGATGACATCAAATTAGAATGAAAGAGGGAGATGAATATAAAACCGCATTTAAAACTAAGATTGGTTTGTATGAATGGCTAGTTATGCCTTTTGGACTAACAAATGCCCTGATTACATTCATGAACTTAATAAATCATGTTTTCTATCCATTCGTTGGGAAATTTGTGGTAGTTTATTTTGATGACATTCTTATTTATTCTAAGAGCCTTGATGAACATCATGAACATTTGAAACATGTTTTGGAGACTCTTAGGAAAAATAGTTTGTTTCCAAACTTGGAAAAATGTACATTTTGTTTAAATTTAGTTGTTTTCCTTGATTTTTTGGTAGGATCTGATGGCATGAGGGTTGATGAAGAGAAGGTGAAGGCGATTTGAGACTGGTCAACACCAAAGAATGTCAATGAGGTGAGGAGATTCCATAGACATGCGAGTTTTACTGAAGTTTCATGAGGAACTATTCAACCATTATGGCACTATTGAATGAGTTGGTAAAGAAAGGGGTGAGCTTCAAGTGGGGAAAAGCTCAGAAATATGGATTCTCCACACTCAAAGGTAAGTTGACCGATTCACCTCTCTTAATTCTGACGTACTTTTCTAATGTTTTTGCTATTGAGTGTGATGCCTCTGGAATATGAATTGGAGCGGTCTTAATGCTAGACTCTAAGCATATCGCTTACTTTAGTGATAATCTTAATGAGGATCCATTGAACTACTCTACCTATGACAAGGAATTTTATGCTCTCAAATAAACTTTAGAAAATTGGAAACATTACTTATAGACAAGGGAATTTGTGATTCATTCGGATCATGAAAGCCTAAAATTTCTTAAGTCACAAGGAAAGTTGAATAGGCGGCATGAATAATGGATTGAATTCATTGAAACATTTCCTTACATCATTAAGAGTAAACATGTAAAAGAAAATGTTGTTTCCGGTGATTTGTCTAGGAGATACTCTATTATCACTTCTATGCATGATAAATACTTGGATTTGAAATGTTGAAAAGCATGTATGATAATGATGTGAATTTTTCTGAAAATTGGAAGTTGTGTGAAAAACACGGGAAAAGTGATTTTTACAAATATGAAGGATTTATTTTTTGTAAAAATAAATTGTGTGTTCCATCTTGTTCTATGTGTGAATTTCTTGTTAGAGAAACTCATGGTGGTGGATTAATGGGGCATTTTGTGGTTGAGAACACTTTGTCCTTATTGAGTGAACATTTTTATTGGTCTTACATGCATAGGGATGTGGTTAGTGTTTGTGGAAATTGTAATGTGTGTAAACATGAAAAGTCGAAAGTGATTCCACATGGCTTATACACCCCTTTACCTATTGCTTCTCATCCTTGGGTTGACATTTAAATGGATTTTGTGCTCGGATTGCCAAGATCAAATCAGGTAAGGATATCAAATTTGTGGTGGTGGAAAGGTTTAGTAAAATGGATCATTTTATTTCTTGTTATAAAACCAATTATAAAACTCATATCACTGATTTTTTTAGTGAAATTGTTAGGTTTTAGGGCTTACCCAAGAGAACTTTGAGTGATAGGGATGTCAAATTACTTTGTCACTTCTGGAGGACATTGTAGGACAAACTAGGAACCAAAATTTTGTTCTCCACCACTGAACACCCACAAAGAGATGGTCAAAATGAGGTGGTCAATAGAACACTTTCCACATTGTTGTGTTCCATCTATAGAACAACTATGAAACATTGGGAAAGTTTTCCGCCTCACATTGAGTTAGCTTATAATCTTGTGGTTCACTCCACTACTAATGCTTCACTGTTTGAAGTTGTGTATGGTTTTAACCCTTTAATTCCACTCAATATTTTACCTTTTCCTAATAATAAATTTTCTAATCATGAAGGTGAAAAGAAGGAAAAGTTTTTTCTGGAGTTCCATGCAAAGGAAAAGGCCAACAATGAGTGAAAGAATGAACTAATAGAGAAGCCCACCAAGAAAGGTTGGTAGAAAATGGTGTTTCAACCTGGAGATTGGGTGTGGGTACACTTGATAAAGGAGAGGTTCCCGGAGCAATGGAAATAAAAACACCATCCATGAGTAGATAGACCTTTCCAACTCATAGAGAAGATTAATGATAATTTCTACAAGATTGAGTTACCTAATAGGTATGGGAATTTTAGTGCCACATTTAATGTTACAGATCTTTCTCCCTTTGAATTTTCAAATTCGAGGAAAAATCATTTTGAGGAGGGAGGAGATGATGAGGATCATGGCACACATGGGCATCACGGGTTTAGAGGCGGACTTAATGAGTAGGGTGGAATTCACACAAGTGGACAAGACTCATTGTGTGGAATTGGAGGCCCAATGACAAGGGAGCGAACCAAAAGAATGAAGGAGGCCTTAAATGGGTTAATCATGGAATTCCAATAGGATCCCCAACACCATTGCTTGGGGAAAGCATCTGGGCCTATAATTACATTAATTAAGGCCCAAACATGCATTTAAAGACCCAACCCAAGGTGTGCAACTAATTTCAAGCCCACTCCACCATGTAATTTTTAAAGTCAAAAGTTTTTGGGCTACTAGTATTTAATTTTCCAAAAAGGGTGTGCTACTTGTCTCCTAAATTCATGGGCAAGTGCTAAGGTTGTCAAAAGAATCCTTTAGGCTTTTTGACTATGGAAAACTAGGAATTATACTAATGTAAAAGCCACCCCATGGTGTGATTATAATTTCTTTATCTCTTTGGCTATAAATATACACCCCCTGTACTCTTAAAACATCATGAATGAAGGTAATGTTATTATGGTGATTTTTCTTGCAACATTTGTGTTCTTTCTCAATTCTTGACTTATCAAAGGATTGGTCATCATTTGTGGCATCTTGTGGAAGTATTTATTAGAGACAAGTTCTCTTTCGGTTGTTCCTTGACCATTTCCCCCTTCCTTCTAATTTTTCACTATTTTCACACCCCAATCACTTGTTTTCTTGCGGTGATCTGGGTGCTCAACGCGCGAACATTATACAAGGTTCCCAGGACACTTCCTAGTAGGTCTTGCATCACATATCAGTTTTGATTGAAACCTTTTTGTTCTTGATTAATTCTTGACTTATCAAAGTATTGATTATACTTTGTGGTTTCCTACGGCTAGAGTTCTTAGAGACAAATTCTATTGGGTTCTACCATGACCATTTCCCCCTACCCTCTCATTTTCACTCTCTCCGCAACACATTAATTTTTTTCTTAAGGCAATCTGGGTGATCAAAATGAGAACATTGTACAATATTCCTAGGATACTTATTTTCTGGTCTTGCATCACGTATCATTTTATTAGAGCCCACTTGTAAGAAATTAGGTCGGTTCTTTCTTATACCTTCTCCCATCTTCATAACTCTTCGAATCGGGCCAACATCAATTATAGTCCATTTTTTTCTTCACCTGTGAATGTCATTTTTTCATCATTTAGGACATATATAATATCATTATTTTAGTAGAGAAGCTCATATTTCTTCTCCATTTAGACTGACCGAAATCAAAGCTATATTTCGTGAGATACAGAGGGTTCAAATTTTATGACGAATTCTACAATTGTAAAACCACACAACTCACACTTTGATTCCCCTTGATGTTACAAATTCTAGATTATCCAACATTTATATATTAAAAATTCATATTCTTGATGTTTCATTTATTAAAAAAAGAGCCTGAAAGTTATAAAAAATAAAAAAAAATTAAAGGCTAAAAATATTGAAACATTTTGAATTATATGCCCCATTTTCATTCTTCTTTATCCATTTTCTTCCCCTTCCCACAATTTTCATCCTATGCTAATTTGAATTTTATATTTGAATTCTACTTTCAGGATTTACACATTTCAATGATCCATTATATTTGTTGAAATTGGGTAAGAAATCTATATGACGCAAGTTGAGTGGTAAAAGGAAAGAGTGTTACATTTTGATAAAAGCCTAAATTGAGTGAAACAAGAGTGAAAATATTATTTTTGAGTGTAAACTTGTGAGGGAATGTGTGAGGTCTATTTTCTATTCTCTTCAATTTTTCTCATAGGATTCCTAAATGGCGGAGGTGAGTAATACTAATGAAGGATACATTAAGTCATTCATGAGGGCTATAAAAGAAAAATTCCAAAGGTTGAATGTGAGGATGGATGAATTTCAATACCCTTCCAATTATAGAGCACCACCAAGGAGGTAGTTTGTTGAAGAAGAGGGGGACTTCTCTGATTTCCATGATTCACCAATTCGGAGGATCCAACCACCATCGAGGTGAGCCAATGATCATGGAGGAGTAAATTTGAGGATCCCTTCATTCCAAAGTAAGAATGATCCTGAAACTCACTTGGAATGGGAAATAAAGTTTGGAAATGTTTTTTTTTTGTCACAACTATTCGGAGAAAAACAAAGTGAAGTTTTTGTCCATTGAATTCATCGACTATGTGAGTATTTGGTGGCACCAACTACAAGTTAGTTGATAATGATGTGGAGAAAGACCAGTCCACACTTGGGAGGAGATGAAAATGGTAATGTGTAAGAGGTTAATTTCTAGCCATTATTATCGTGATTTTTTCTTTAGGTTTCAGGGTTTTAAATAAGAGGCCATGAGTGTTGAGGAGTATCATGAAGAGATGGAGATCATCGTGATTCAGTCCAATATTGTTGAGGAGCCATATGCCACCATGGTAGAGTTTCTGAATGACCTCAACCATGATGTTTGAGACATAGTGGATGTGAACCACTACTTGGACATGGAAGATCTACTATACATGGCTAGAAAAGGAGAGAGGAAAGTAAAGGTAAGAAGGATGCACCCTAAATCATATGGTAAGGATTCAAAATCATCTTTCAAGTTCAAGAATTACAAACCACAAGAACATGTAAGGGAACATAAAAGGGATTCAAAAGAGGTGACCAAACCAAAACCATTATTTCCAAAATCCAAAAGTAAAATAAAGGGTAATGTTGTTACCAAATCACTTAATATTAAATGTTTTAAATGTCAATGATATGAACATTATGCCTCACAATTCCCAAACAATAGTACCATGATTATTTTGGATGATGGAGATGTTCTTAGTTCTAGATCAAGAGAAGATGAAATGCCATCCCTTGAGGATGATTTGGATGTTGAAGTAGAAAGCCTTTTACATGGATAAATGATTGTGGAAAGGTGTGATTTCAGTGCTTAACCAAAATGAGAACATGATTGAGAAAAAATGGATCACATTTTTTATAATATATTTCTCTCCAATGATAAGTTATTTAGTATGATTATAGATGGGGGTAGTTGTAAAAACATAGAAAGTGGTTTGATAGTTGATAAATTTGGATTGGCTACGACTAGACATCCCAGGCCTTATAGATTGCAATGGTTAAATAATATTGGGGATGTCAAAGTGACTAAGCAAGAAGAAGTTCCATTTTCTCTTGGAATGTAGGAATACAGGGTGATGTGTGATGTTGGTCCAATATATGCTGGTCATCTGTTTTTTGGAAGGCCTTGTAAATTTGATAGTAGGGTCACACATTATGGATTCACCAACTACTATTATTTTGAGTACAAAAGGGGGTTGGTTATTATTACACCATTGAGGTATTTTAAAGATTATGAAGACAAAGTGAGGATTGAGAGAGATTTTGAGAAGATATAAAAAGAAAAGAGAGAATAAAAATAAAAAGAATGAGAAGAGTGGAAAATAAAGAGTGAAAAATTAGTGATGAGTGACATCAAAATAAATGAGGGAAAGAAAAGAGTTGAAAACAAGAGTGAAGATAAGAGTGAAAAAAGAGTGTTGAGGGAAAAGTGAGTTAATTTTGAAGAGAAATAGTGATATAGAGGGCTTTATAGGGGTATGAAACTCTTAGGATTCTATGTAAGGGATAATTTTTTACCACTAACACCCTAAACTCATCAATGCCTTCTTTTGTTGTGTCTCATTTTTAGGAATTATGTGATGTGTTTCCAGAGGAAATTCCTGATTTCTTACAACCCTTGAGGGGTATCAATTACCACATTAACATCCTCCCAGGAGAAACACTTCCTAATTGAACAACTTATTAGGATAACCAGGAGGAGACACAAGACGTCCAATGATAAGTGGAAGAATTTCTAAGAAAGGTATTTGTTCAAGAGATCTTGATTCCATGTGCGGTATCAATAATTATTGTTCCCAAAAAGGATGGTAAGTGGAGAATGTGTGTTGATTATAGAGATATCAAAAAAATAATTGTAAAGTATCGTTATCCCATACCTTGTTTGGATGATATGCTTGATAAACTCCGCAATGCATGCTTGTTTACTAAAATTGACCTAAGGTGTGGATACCATAAAATTATAATGAAAGAGGGTGATGAATGGAAAACTAAATTTAAAACTACGTTTGGATTGTATGAATGGATAGTTATGCCTTTTTTACTAACTAACACCCTGAGTACATTCATGAACTTAATGAATCATTTTTTCTCTCAATTCATTGGGAAATTTGTGGTTGTGTATTTTGATGACATATTTGTTTATTCGAAGATCCTTGATGAATATCATGAACATTTGAAACATGTTTTTGAGACTCTTAGGAAAAATAGGTTGTTTTCAAACATATAAAAATCTACATTTTGTTTAAATTTTATTTTTTTCCTTACTTTTTTAGTAGGAGATGATGGCATGAGTGTTTATTAAGAGAAGATGAAGGTGATTCAGGATTGGAAAACAGCAAAAAAATGTCAATGAGGTGAGGAGCTTCCATGGACTTGTGAATTTTTACCAAAGTTTCATGAGGGAATTTTCCACCATTGCAGCACCATTGAAGAGTTGGTCAAGAAAGGAGTGAGATTTATATGGGGAAAAGCTCAAGAATATTCCTTCTCCACACTTAAAGGTTTGATGACCAATTCACCTCTCTTAATTCTTCCTGTCTTTTCTAAAGTATTTGGGGTGGAGTATAATGCCTCTAAAATAGGAATTGGGGTTGTTTTAATGAAATACTCGAAGTATATCACTTAATTTAGTGATAAGCTTAATGGGTCTACAATGAAATACTCTACCTACGGAAAGGAATTATATTCCTTCAAATGAACTTTAGAAAATTGGAAAAATTACTTCTGGAAAAGGGAATTTGTGATTTATTCAAATCATGAAAGCCAAAAATTTAGTAAATCACAAGGAATATTGAATAGGCTCCATGAAAGATGGATTGAATTCATTAAAAAATTCCTTAGATCATTTAGCATAAACACGGAAGAGAAAAAATTTTCATCGATTCTTTGTCTATTATTTACACTCTTATCACTTCTATGCATGCTAAAATATTTGGTTTTGAAATATTGAAAAGCATGTATGAGAATGATGCTGATTTTTACTAAATTTGGAAATTGTGTAAATAACATGGGAAAAATTATTTTTATAGACATAATGGGTTTCATTTTTTGAAGAAATAAATTTTGTGTTCCATCTTGTTCCATTTGTTAATTTTTTGTTAGAGAAACTCATAGTGATGGATTAATGGGGAATTTTGGAGTTGAGAAAAATTTGGTGTTATTGAGCAAACATTTTTATTGGTCTCATATGCATAGGGATGTGGTTAGTGTTTGTGGAAATTGTAATGTGTGTAAAAAACCAAATAAAAAGTGATTCCACATAGCGTATACACCCCTTTTCTGTTTTCTTCTCATACATGGGTTGACATTTCAATGGATTTTGTGCTCGGCTTTCCAAGATCACAATTAAGGAAGTATAGAATCTTTTTGGTGGTGGGTAGGTTTAGTAAAATGGATCATTTTATTGATTGTTCTAAAACCAATGATCCAACTCAGATCACTCATTTACTTTTTAGGGAAATTGTTCGGTTACATGGCTTACCCAAGAGCATTGTGAGTGATAGGGTTGGAAAATTCCTTAGTCACTTATGGAGGACATTGTGGAACAAACATGGAACCAAACTTTTGTTCTCCACCATGGCACACCACCAAAAATATGGCCAAATTGAGGTGATAAATAGAACACTTTCCACATTTTTGTGTTCCATCCTTAGAATAAATTTGAAACATTGTTTAATATATTTTTCTTCACATTGAATTTTCTTATAATCTAGCAGTTTGCTCCACTACTAATGCTTCCCCATTTGAAGTTATGTATGGTTTTAACCCATTGAATCCAAATTATATTTTACCTTTGACTACTAATAAATTTTCTAATCTTGAAGGTGAAAATGGGGGGGGGAATTCAGGAGTTTCATTCAATGGTAAAGGCCAACATTGTGCCGAATAATGAACAAGTTGTGAAACACACTAACAAAGGTAGGTGGAAAATAGTGTTTCATCCTGAATGGGTGTGGGTACACTTGAGGAAGGAGAGGTTCCCATAGATAAGAAAATAAATGCTTTATCCTCAAGGAGATGGTCCTTTCCAAGTATTAGATAAGATCAATGACAATTCTTTCAAGATTGAGTTACGCGATAGTTATGGGAAAGTTAGTGCCACCTTTAATATTTCTGATCTTTCTCCCTCTGAATTTTAAGATTCGAGGATGAATCCTTTTGAGGAGGGAGGAGATGATGAGGATAATGACACACATGGGAATCAAGGGGTTGTAAGTGGACTTGATTAGGAGGGTATAACACACAAACGTAGGAAATACCCATAGCATTGAATTGGTGGCCCAATGACAAGGGAGTGGACAAAGAGAAAGAAGGAGGTCTTAAATGGGTTAATCATGGAATTTAGAGAGGTGGCCCAACACCCTTGCTTGGAAAAATAATCCAAGCCAATAATTACGTTAATTAAGGTAAAAAAATGCTTTTAGAAACCCAAACCAATGTGTACAACAATTTCAGACCACCCCACCACAGAATCTTCAAAGTAAAAAAGTTAGTGGGCTACTTGTCTTTCATTTTCCAAAAGGGTGTGCTACTTGTTTCCTAAAGTCATGGGAAATATCCAAAGATTTCAGAAACATCCTTTAGGGTTTTTGACTATGGAAAACTAGTTAGTAGACTAATGTAAAGATCCACCCATTGTGTGATTAAAATTTTAGGCTCCCTTTGGCTATAAATAGCCACCCCTTATACTATTGGAACATCATTAATGGAGGTAATGTTATTATGGTGAGTTTTTCTTGAAACCTTTGTGTTCATGCTTAATTATTGACTTATCAAAGGATTGGTCATCCTTTGTGGTGTCTTGTGGCTAGATTTATTAGAAATTAGTTCACTTTGGGATCAGCCTTGACAGTTTCCCCCTTCCTTCTCAATTTCACTATCCGCACACCACGTTCACATGTCTTATTGTGACGATCAAGGTTCTTAATATATGAACTCTGTACAATGTTCCTAGGACACTTCCAAGTGGGTCTTACATTGTGTGTCACCAATTGAATCCAATTGATGCCAATTCGGCCAATTGTGGCCAATTCGGTCCAATTGAGGCCAACTGGGACCAATTATTCCAATTGAGGCCAACTAAGACCAACTGTGGCCAATTAGGGAAAATTGAGTCTAATTGAGTCTAATTGAGGCCAATTGAGTCCAATTGAGGCCAATTGAAAATAATTAAACCAATTAATCCAGTTATGCCAATTAGGTCATTGAGGCCAATTGAGGCCAATTATGCCAATTGACGCCAATTGGGGCCAAGTGAGGCTAATTACGAAAAATGAGGCCAATTGAGTCCAATTAGGTTAATTGAGGCCAATTGAGGCCATTTAAGCTAATTAGGCCAATTGAGCCCAACTGATGCCAATTAGGAAAATTTGTCTAATTGAAGTAAATTGAGGTCAGTTAGGCTAATTGAGACCAACTGAGGCCAATTGAGGAAAATTGAGGCTAATTGATCCAATTAGGCCAATTGAGAATAATTGCGGCAAATTGTGTCCAATTGAGGCCAATGGAATCAATTGAGTTCAATTTAGGAAAATTACGACCAATTGAGGCAAATTGAGTTAAATTTGTCTAATTGAGTCCAATTGAGTCGAATTGAGGACAATTGAGGTCAATTGAGCCCAATTGAGACCAACTTATGCCAAATGAGGCCAATTTGGTCAATTTTGGCCAATTATAGCAAATTAAGGCCACTTGAGGCCTATTGAGGCTAATTGAGGACAATTTAATCCAATTGATCCGAATTGTTTCCAATTGAGTCCAGTTAGTCTTATTAGGCTAATTGAGCTAAATTAGGGCCAATTCAGACCAATTGTGGCCAATTGTGGCCAATTGAGGCCAATTGAGGCCAATTGAGGCCAATTGAGACCAATTAGGCCAATTAGGCTAATTGGGGCCTATTGAGACCAATTGAGACCAATTATGCCAATTGAGTCCACTTGGGGTTTGGTGAGGCCAATTGAGACTAATTAGCCTAATTAAGGTCAATTAGACTAATTGAGTCCAATTGGGACGAATTGATGCAAATCCGGCCAATTTGGCCAATTGAGGCCAATTGAGGAAAATCGATCCAATGGAGGCCAATTGAGGCCAATTGAATCCCATAAGGCCAATTAGGCCAATTAAGGTCGATTCAGGCTGATTCAGGCCAATTGAGGCCGATTGACGCCAATTGAGCCCAATATAGACCAATTGAGGCCAATAGATGCCAATTAAGGTCAATTAGTCCAATTGAGGCCAATTGATGCCAATTAGGCCAATTTGGGCCAATTGAGGCCTATTCTGGAAAATTGAGGCAAATTAATACCGATTGAGGCCAATTGAGGCCAATAATACCAATTAGGTAAATTGAGGTCGATTGATCCCATTGAGGTCAATTAGGCCAATTTAGACCAATTAGGCCAATTTAGGCCAATTATGCCAATTTAGGCCAATTAGGCCAATTTAGGCCAATTAGGCCAATTTAGGCCAATTAGGCCAATTTAGGCCAATTGGTACCAATTTAGGCCTATTAGGTTAATTACGCCAATTGATGTCAATTAAGTCCAATTAGGCTAATTGAGGCGAATTGAGGCCAATTACACCAATTAGGCCAATTGAGGCAAATTAGGCCAATTATGATAATTGAGGCCAATTGAGGCCAATTGAGCTCAATTAGGTCAATTCGGACAATTGAAGCCAACTGAAGGAGTTGTGGCCAATTGAGGCTAATTAAGTTCAATTGAGTCCAATTGAGCCCATTTGAGGCCAATTGGGGCCAATTAAGCCATTTGAGGCCATTTGAGGCTAATTATGGTGAATTAGGCCAATTGGAGCCAATTGCGACCAATTAGTGCCAATTGAGTCCAATTGATATCAATTAGGCCACTTGAGTCCAATTGAGGCCAATTCAGACCAATTCAGCCAACTGAGGCTAATTGGGCCCAATTAATCTTATTAGGCCAATTGGGGCCAATTGACGCTAATTATTCCAATTAGGCCAATTGAGGTCAATTGCGTCCAATTGAGGCCAATTAGGCCAATGGAGGCCAATGGAGGCCAATTAAGCCCAATTAAGGTGAATTGATTCCAATTGAGGTCAACTAGTTTAATTAAGCCAATTTAGGCCAATTTGGCCAATTGAGACTAATTGAGGCCTATTAAGGCCTATTGAGGCCAATGGTGGACAATTGAGGCCAATTGAGGCCAATTGAGGCCAATTAGGCCAATTAGGCCAATCGAGGCCAATTGTGGCCATTTGATGCCATTGAATCTAATTGAGACCAATTAAGGCCAATTTAGACCAATTAGGCCAATAAGGCAAATTTAGGCCAATAGGGGCCAATTGAGGCCAATTAGGTCAATAAGGCCAATTGAGGAGAATTGAGGACTATTAGACCAATTGAGACCAATTGAGGCCTCGGTCTATTGAGGCCAATTGAGGCCTACTAGGACAATTAAGGCCAATTGAGCCAATAAGGCCAATTGAGGCCCATTGCGGTCAATTGAGGCCAATTGAGGCCAATTGGGCCAATTGAAGGTAATTAAGACAAATTGAGGCCAATTGAGACCAATTGAGGTCAATTGATATTAATTAGGCAAATTTAGACCAACTGAGGCCAATTCAGGCCAATTTTTTCAATAAGGCCAATTGAGCCCAATTGGGTCCAATTATGGCAAATTGGGCCAATTGAGGCCAATTTGGTCAATTAGGCTATTTAGGCAACTTGAAATTATTGAATCCAATTAGTCCAATTGAGTTTAATTAATGTGAATTGAGACTAATTAGTTCAATTAGGGGAATTGAGGCCAATTGAAGCCATTTCAGGCCCATTGAGGTCAATTGAGGCCAATTTAGGCCAATTAGGCCAATTTAGGCCAACTGAGGCCAATTAGGCCAACTGAGGGAAACTAGGCTAGTTGAGGTCAATTGAGGCCAATTGGTCCAATTATGTTAATTGAGTAAAAATGTGGCCATTTGAGGCCATTTGAGGCAAATTGGAGCCAATTGAGGCCAATTGAGGCCAATTGAGGCCAATTGAGGCGAATTAGGCCAATTGAGATCAATTGAGCCTAATTGAAGCAAATTAGACCAATTGAGTCCAATTGAGATCAATTGCGACCAATTGAGGTTAATTGCAACCAATTGAGGCCAAGTGAGGCTAATTAGGCCATTTGAGACCAATTGAGTCCAATTGAGGACCATTAGGCCAATTAGGCCAATTGTGCCATTTGAGGCCAATTGGGACCAATTATGGCCAATTGATGCCACTTGATTCCACTTGAGTTCAATTAGGCCAATTGAGGCCAATTGCATCAATTAAGACCAACTTGGTCAATTAGGCCAATTAGGCTAACTTGTCCAATTGAGACAAGTTAGGCCAATTAGGCAAATAGAGCAATTGAGGTCAATTGTAGATGATTGAGGCTAAATGTGGCCAGCTGAGTTCCATTAGTCCAATTGATCCCAATTTATCCAATCAGGCAAGTTGAGGCCAAATGAGGCCAATTCGGCCAAATGAGGCCAATTCGGCCAATTGAGCCCAATTAAGGCCACTTGAGACCAATTGAGGTAAATTGAGGCAAATTGAGACCAAATGAAACAAATTGATGTCAATTACACCAATTGAGGCCAATTGAGACCAGGTGAGGCCAATTGAGCCATAATGAGCCAAATTCAGGCCAATTTGGCCAATTAGGTCAATTGAGGCCAATTAAGCCATTTAGGTCAACTAGGCCAATTGATGCCAATTGAGGTTGTTTAGGATAATAGACCAATTGAGGTCAATTGTGGACATTTGTGGCCAATTGAAGCCAATTGAGTCCAATTAGGATAATTGAGTCCAAATACACCAATTGAGGCCAATTATGCCAATTGAGGTCGATTGAGGGCATTTGAGGTCGATTGAGAGCAACTGAGGCCAATTGAAGGCAATTTGCCCCATTTAGCCTAATTTTGACAATTGAGCACAATTGAGGCCAACTGAGACAAATTAGGAGAATTGATACCAACTTAGGCCAACTGATACAAATTTGGCCAATTAGGCCAATTGAGGCCAATAAGGCCAATTTTGTTCAATTAGGAAAATTGAGGCCAATTAGGCCCATTGAGGCTCATTTAGTCCAATTGGGGCCAATTAGGCTAATTAAGGCCAATTTAGGCAAACTTGGCCAGTTGAGACCAATTGAAGCCAATTGAGGCCAATTTAGACCAATTAGGACACTTCATCCCAATTGAGGCCAATTAGGAAAATTAGGTCAATTGAGGCCAATTGAGACAATTGGGCCAACTGAGGGAAATTAGGCCAATTAGGATAATTGAGGCCAATTAAGTCCAATTAGTCAAATTATGCTAATTGATGAGAATTGTGTACAATTGAGTCCAATTGAAACCAATTTAGGCCAAGTGAGGCCAGTTGAGGCTAGTTAGGAGAATTGGGGCCAATTGAGGCCAATTGAGACAAATTACTGCCAATTAGGCCAATTGAGGCCAATTGAGGCCAATTGCTTCCAATTGAGTCCAATTGAGTCCAATTAGGCCAATAGTGGCCAACTAAGGCCAATTGAGGCATTTTGAGGCCAACTGATGCTAATTGAGACCAATTGAGGCCAATTGAGGCAGTTATGCCAATTAGGACAACTGAGCCCAATTGATGCCATTGAGGAAAATTAGGAAAATTATGCTAATTGAGGCCAATATAGACCAATTAGACAATTAAGGCCAACTGAGGCCAATTAAGGCCAATTGTGGAAAATTAGGCCAATTGGGGCCAATTAGGAGAATTGGGGCCAATTGAGGCCAATTAGGTCAATTGAGGGCAATGAGACCAATTGCGGCCAATTGAGACAAATTGAGGCCAATTGAGACCAATGATGCGAATTAGGCCAACATAGGCCAATTGAGGCCAATTAGGCAAATTGGGGTAAATTGAGGCCAATTAGGCTAGCTGTTGCTAACTAGACCAATTGAGGCCAATTAAGACAATTTGAAAAATTGAGTCTAATTGACATCAATTAAGGAAAATTTGGCCAATTGAGGCAAATTAGGCCAATTGAGGCCGATTAGGAAAATTAGGTGAATTAGGGCCATGTGAGTCTAAGTGAGGCCAATTGAGGCCAATTAGGACAATTGATGCCAATTCTTACCAAATTAGGCCAAATGAGTCCAATTAGTTCAATTAGGCCATTGAGGCCAGTTTGGCCAATCAGATCAATTAGGAAATTGAGGTTAATTCGTCCATTAAGGCCAATAAGGTCAATTATTCCAATTAGGAAAATTGAGGCCAATTGAGGCCAATTAGGTCCATTGAGGCAAGTTAGGCCAATTCATCCAATTGAGGCCAACTGAGTCCAATAAGGCCAATTAGGTGAATTGATTCTAATTGAGACCAATTCAAACCAATTTAGGCCAATTAGGCCAATTAGATGAATTGAGGCCAATTGAGGCCAATTAGAGATATTAGGGCCAACTTAGGCCAATTGAGGCTAATTGTTGTCAATGATGCCTATTGAGTCCAATTGAGGCCAAGTAGGAAAATGAGGCCAATTAAAGTCAATTGCGGCCAATTGCGGCCAATTGAGGCCAATTGAGACCAATTGTGGCCAATTGTGGGCAATTAAGGCAAATTAGGCCAATTGAAGCCAATTTGGGGCAACTCAGGCCAATTCAGCCAATTAGGCCAATTGGGGCCAATTAGTCCAATTCTACAAATTGAGGCCAATTTGGACAATTGAGCCCAATTGATTCTAATTGAGGCCAATTATTAAAATTGAGTCCAGTTGAGGCCAATTGTGGATGATTTGGAAAATTAGAATAATTGGGTCAATTTAGGAGAATTGAGACCAATTGATGACAATTGTGTCATATTAGGACAATTGAGGCCAGTTGTGTCATATTATTCCAATTGAGGCCAATTGAGTCCAATTCGGAAAATTGAGGTCAATTAGGCCAATTGAGGCCAAATGGGGGCAATTGAGGCCACTAAGTCAAATTAGGACATTTGAGACCAATTGAGGCCAATTAGGTCCATTAGGTGAATTAGGACAATTAGGCCAATTGGGGCCAATTAGGACAACTAGGTCAGTTGATGCCAATTATATTGATTGAGGCCAAATGAGACCAATTGGGAAAATTAATCCAATTAGGCCAATTGTTTGCAATTAGGCCAATTGAGACCAATTAGAACAATTAGGCCAATTAGGCAAATTAATACCAATTAGTCCAATTATGCCAATTGAGGTCAATTGTGGCCAATGATGCCCATTTTTCCAATTAGTCCAATTGAGGCCAATTAGGCCAATTAAGGCCAATTAGTCCAGTTAGACGAATTAGGTCAATTGAGGCCAATTAGGCCACTTAAACAAATTGACTCTAAATTAGGACAATTAGGACAATTAGGACAATTAAGACAAATAGAACAATTAAGTTCAGTTATTCCAATTGAGTACAATTAGGAAAACTTAGGCCAATTAGGCCAATTGAGACCAATTGAGTCCAATTAGGACAATTTGGCCAGTTGAGGCCAATTAGGAAAATTGAGGCCCATTAGGACTATTAGACCAATTGCGGCCAATTGAGGCCAATTGGCCAATTAGACCAATTGAAGCCAATTAGACCAATTGAAGCCAATTGAGACCAATTGATCCAATCCATCAAATAGAGTCCAATTAGGACAATTGAATTCAATTGATGACAATTAGGCCAATTTGGACAATTTATCCAATTTAGGGCAATTCGGCCCATTAGGCTAATTGAGGCCAATTGTACCCAATTATCCTAGTTATTCTAATTAGGAAAATTATCCCATTAAGGTTAATTAAAAAAAATTCGGCTACTTGATGCTAATTGGGGCCAATTAGGCAATTTTTACAATTAT
>CAUJRU010000003.1:6531251-6613682 GCA_963277665.1 Viscum album
TGGCCCCAATTTTCCTAATTTTCCCAATTGGCCTCAATTGGCCTTAATTTTCCTCAATTGTCTATAATTGGCCTAAATTGGCCTTATTATCTTCAATTGTCCTCAATTTTCCTAATTCTCCATAATTCACCTAATTCACCTCAATTGGCCTAAGTGGCCTCAATTAGCCTCAGTTTTCCTCAATTGGCATAATTGGCCTCAGTTAGATTCAATTGGCCGAATTTTCTAATTGGCAAAAATTGGCCTCAATTGGGTCAATTGGTCTAATTGTCCTCAATTGGCCTCAATTAGACTCAATTGGACTCAATTGGACTAGTTGGCTTCAATTGGCTTCAATGGGCATCAATTGGCCTTAAGTGTCCAAATTGGCATAATTCTTATAATTGGCCTAATTGCCATCATTTAGCATCATTGGCCTCAATTGTGCTCAATTGGGATGAATTTGACTAATTAGCCTTAGTTGGACCTAATTGGCCTCCAATAGTTGAATTGGACTCAATTGGCTTCAATTGGCCGCAATTGGCCTAATTGGTCTAAATTGACCCCAAGTGACAGGAATTGCCCACAATTGGCCAAATTAGCCTCAATTGTCCCCAATTGGCCTTAATTGGCCTCAACTTGCCCCAATTTTCCCCAATTGGTCCCAATTGGCCCCAATTGGCCCCAATTGAAATTAATTGGCCTCATTTGCCTCAATTAGACGCAATTTTCCTCAATTGTCATAATTTGTCTGAATTGGCCTCAATTAGCCTCAATTGGCCTTAGTTGGCCTTAATTGGCCTCAAATTGCCTTAATTATCCCCAATTTTCCTAATTGGACTCAATTGGGCTCAATTTGCGTCAATTGGATTAATTTCCCTAGTTGGCCTCAATTTGTCTCAATTGGCCTAATTTTCCGAAATTGACCTCAATTGGCACAATTGGCCTCAATTTTCTCAATTAGCATTAATTTTCCTCAATTGGACTCAATTAGCTTTAATTTTCCTCAATTGGCCTCATTGGCCTAATTGGTCACAATTTGGCTCAATTAACCTAATTGGCCTAATTGGGCTTAATTCGCCTCAATTGACCACAATTGGCCTCAATTGGCCTCAATTGGACTCAATTGGCCTCAATTGGCCTCAATTGGACTAATTGGAAAAATTGGACTCAATTACCCTTAAATGGCCTCAACTGGCCTCAATTGGGATCAATTGGCATCAACTCGTGTAATTGGGCTCAATTGGCCTCAATTGGCCATAATTGGTGTCAAGTCACCAAATTGGCCTCAATTGGCCTCAATTGGCCTCAAATGTCCCTAATTGGCCTCAATTTACATAATTGGACTAATTGGACTCTATTGGGTTCGATTGTTCTATTTGGCCTTCATTGGTCTAATTGGCCTTAATTGGTATCAATTGGACTCAATTGGCCTCAATTTCCGTCAATTGGAAAAATTGGCCTCAATTGGCCTAATTGGCCATAATAGGACTCAATTGGCATCAATTAGCCTAATTGGACTCAATTGGCGTAATTGGCCACAATTGGTGTCAATTTTTCTTAATTGACCTAATTGGACTAATTGGCCTCAATTGGCCTCAATTGGATTCATGGACCTCAATTGGTCTAATTGGCTTCATTTGGACGCAATTAGCCACAATTGGTCACAATTGGCTTCAATTGGCCTCAAGTGGCCTAATTTGCCTCAATTGACCTAATTCGCCTGAACTGTGCTCAATTGGCTCAATCAGCCAAATTGGCATAATTGGCCTCAATTTGGTTCAATTGGGCTCAATTGTGTTAATTATCCCCAAGTGGGCATAGTTGGTCTCAATTGGAATAATTGGCCCCAATCAGCCCTAATTGGTCTCAATTGGCCTTAATATGCGTAATTGGCCTCAATTGACCACAATTGTCCTCAAGTGGCCTCAATTGGCCTCAATTTGCCTTAATTTGCCTCAATTGGTCTCAATTGGCCACATTGGCCTGAATTGGATTTAATTAGTCTCAATTGGCCTAATTGGAAAAATTTGTGTCAATTGGCTTTAACTGGCCTCAATTCGTCTCAAATGACCTAAAATGTCCTCAATTGCCCCCCAATTTCCCTTAATTAGCCTTAATTGGCCTCAATTGGCATCAATTGGCATATGGGCCTCAATTTTCCTCAATTAGCCACAATTGGCCTAATTTGCCTCAATTGTCCAAATTGGCCTAAATTGGCTGTAATTGGCCTAATTGGACTCACTAGGCCTCACTTGGCCTAGCTAGACTAATTGGTATCAATTGGCCTAATTGCACTCAATTGGCCTCAAATGGTCTCGGTTGGCCTCAATTGACACCAATTGACATCAATTGGCATAAATTGTCCTAAATGGGTCTAATTGGCCTCAATTGGTCTAATTGGACTCAATTGGCTCAATTGGCCTCAATTGGATCAATTGGCCCCAATTGGCCTCAATTGGATCAATTGGCCTCAATTTTTGTCACGACCCGTCCTCGGGGCCCGTGTCGTGACTACCCCAAGCCCGCCTTCCATAGGCCAGGGGCTGGCGACTAGCACCAAGGCGTAAATCCCAACGAAAAGGGAAGGCATTGCCTTTGAAAAGTAAACAATCACCTCAGAGTAAGCAAGCGGAAAAGTAAACACTAAGTAAAAATTGTACAAGCTGTGCTGAAAGAAAAAGGGGCCGGAAATACAAGCCCAACTGTAAAGTACAACTGAAAGGAAAAACAGCAACTGAAAGGAAAAACTGCAGCGTCGAGCCGTCCTCTGGAAGTCCCACCTGAAGGGTGGGTACAGATAGCCTCCACTACTACTCGGGTCCACCTGACCGCTCCGAGTACGTCCCGCCAGTGGTCCACCTCCAGGTACTGTCCTGCTCCGCACGCCTCCTCCACGATCAGCGTTGTCCGTCGTCTGCAAACCAACACCACGAAGTGCAGGCATATCCCGTGCAGGGTGAGTATAAGCTACTCAGTAGGGACCCCGAGACCCCCGAAAGTCTCCCGAAATCCACAAAGGATAAGCCACGAAGGAGAGATACAATCATGAAATAACATCTGACACGGCTTAGGTATATGCCCATACATATACCTAAGTCATCAATTCCCCGATCGGCTCTAATGTCCGAGCCCTAGCACAACCCAGTCCACACAGGAAAGCAAAACGTATACCCACACAGGATAGCACAACACAATCCACAAAGGAAAGCAAAAAGGGTTCAGTTCACACAGGATATACTCTTCGGATGACGATAAGATGATCACTGAACCATCTAAGTCGTCGGACCCACGAAGGATCGATAGGTACTAACCTCGCAGTGACCCACACAGGATCGGACCCACACAGGATTGGGCCCACGCATGACCTGAAGGAGTTGGCTCACACAGAACCGCTGAGTGTTGACCCACACAGGATCGGATCCGCACAGGATCAGGCCCACACAGGACCGGGCCCACGCAGGACCTGTAGCACTGATCCACGTAGGATCGCTGAGTGCAGTAGTCGTTGCAGTCCGCTGAGGATCTCTGCACAGTCGTCGCCGCAGTCCACTGAGGATCTCTGCACGGTCGTCGTCGGAGTCCACGGAGGATCTCTGCACAGTCGTCGCCGTCGAGGAAGCAATCACAGCCAGCACTAGGGTTCCCGCACACAGCAAGCTCGTTCGGGAGGGTCCGCTCCACGAGCCGAGAGGCTGATACATCAACTGTCACGAAGTCCAGAGTTGATGTATCCAAAAGTTCCGTATCGTCAACAGGAACTCAACGCAACAGACGGCGCGTCAATCGGACGCCCGGTCTGAGAGTTATTGGCTTTTTCGTCCCAGGGGCCCGGTTGGTTTTTAAGGCAAAACCAACCCGACCGTACTCCACCTGCATCCAAACCTCGGGCGGAGTAAGCCAAAAGATCCGTCTCACATAGAGGAATTCAACAAAGCTGACGACACGTCAATCGGACGTCCGTGGCTCAAGATATGAGCATTTCCGCTCCGAGGGCCCGGTTGGTTTCGTGTACGAACCAACCCGGCCGAACTCAAAGTATTCCGGAACCTTGAGTACGATATACCAAAACGACCGTCTCGATCCAAGGATCGTGTTGCCGCTGACGGCGGGTCGTTTGGAGGCCCGTAGCTCAAAATACGGCCATTTGAACGAAGTCTGTCCGAAGACGGGGTGTCCGGGCCCGGGCCGACCCGACCCGACCCCCCCTGGTTGGCCCGAACCGGGTCGGGTCCGACCCGGTTGGCCCTGTTGGATTTGGGACTGCGCAGCGGAAGCCAATGGGCCGGGATTTTTAAATTTTTCTGCATCATCGGAGTGACATAATCCTGTCGACTCCGGTGATCTCGTCCCAGCTTGGTCTGAGGATCTCACAAGGTTCATAAGGAGCACAAAATAAAATTGAACATTTACCTTGTTCAGAATTGACGTGTAGGACACCGGCGATCGTTGCTCGAAGACTCCGACGTCGAAGCCCTCTAGATCGTCCACACACGCCTTGCGAATCTGCACGCGCGCCGTTCGTCAAGATCCGGGTGCTAGCGCGGATCTACGACGCACACTTCAGCGCAGCGATGATCACCGCAAGGGAGGATGCTTCGATCCGGGATGGATAAGATTGAAGATCCTCCTTGCTTGAGAGACTCTCTCTCTAAATTCCAGGAGGAGAGAGATGCTCTCAAATTTGACACGTGAATAGTTGTGGTGGGAGAGCATCTCTCTCACTTATATAGGGAGTATTAAAACACGCGGTGTAGGTTCCCGGCCCCCGTGTATTAGGCGTCCGCTATATAAGTGATGTAAATAATTATTTATGGAAAATAAAATTATGCCATAAGTAATATTTACAATTTATCACTTACTTGTAATATATAAATATATTACGTGATAAATCTGAGTCTTTTACTCGACTCATTCCTCCTGCTAATATTAAACGAACCTAGGATATTTAAATCCAGTCGAATAATATTAATACGTGTATTTACCATATAACTTGTAAATACATGTTATAAATAAATTTAACTAATTATTCTAACTCAAATAATTAAATGAACTTATTTATTCTTTGGTGATCCATAGAACTTGGATAGTACTCGGACCCTTTGGCGGGGCCCACCAAGTTCTAAATTCCTACTCACAGAATAGGGCAGATTTTCAAGGCGCTATCGTATGTGACCCTCTAGGCCCTTATCTCAACAGCAGTGAATAATATCACCGACCTAGAGCGGGGTCTAGCAACCCATCGAGGCCCCTATAGAGATAAGACAAAGTCGAAGCAACGGCTTCCTTCCTATGAACATGGTCAGTGTAATATAATCTCTTTGTCAACGATATCTCAATAAAGCAGAATGCATACTAGTGTCATCATTCTTTATTTGCTTTATTTTGTTTGTTGATTTGTCCGGACGGTCTTACCTTCGACTACCATGGCCATGGATTTAATGAAGGTACAACCATCCTAATCAACCAGGCCCGAGATATCTCTTCCTAAACTTGGAAGCGACAAATCCTTTCTCGATCATTCAATCAATGTCATGCCATTAATGACGTACCCAATACAAACTACCTCGCCATAACTTTATCACCATGGTTTTCGCCTTATATCAAAAGTACGTAATTAAATGACATTCATTGATAATGATCTCAAGTCAGGAGACCATTACACATGCCCATAGATAGGAACGACCAATGACACCAAAAACATGTGGTGTTCCTATTAAGCGGGTCTGTCCTCAGGATCTCGTTAGCTAGAGATCATCAAGTGCGAACTTCATGAGATGAAGTCTCAATGCTTATGAGCCCCCAGCACCTGATGGTCACACATCATCTGTGTCCTTTCAGAATGATGTAACTGGACCATAGGACGTTACTTTAAGATTACTGTCATGGCATCTCAGGGTTCTCATTATAGCCTGGGAACTGCTATAACCATTTGATGCGACAAGTAATCTAAGGACATTTCCATTGATGAAGTGGATGCAGAAGTATCTACACTATCATGGAAAGATAAACACATGCATAAAACCATACTGAATACATGTAACAGTAATCAAAGTACATGACAAGTTGGGTCTAGAGCACCCACTTTCAACACTCCCACTTGCACTAGAGCCAACTGCTAACAGGTTTCAATCCTATAGCTCTCACATGTGAATCATGCTTCTGCTGAGAAATGGCTTTAGTTAGGGGGTCTGCCACATTGTCCTCTGTGGCTACTCTGCTAACTGTCACTTCACCTCTCTGAGTAAAATCCCTCAAGAGATGAAATTTCCGAAGAATGTGCTTTGTCCTCTGGTGAGACCTGGGCTCCTTGGCAAGCACCACTGCAGCAGTATTATCACAATATACTGGAACAGGGTCTGCACTGCTAGGTACCACACCAATGTCTGAGATAAAGCTACATTTCCAGACAGCTTCCTTTGCAGCATCAGAAGCTTCAATATATTCGGACTCTGCTGTAGAATCAGCAACCACAGCTTGCTTTGAGCTTCTCCAGCTCACTGCACCACCATTCAGGCAAAAGATGTATCCTGACTGTGATTTCATATCATCATGAACTGTATGGAAACTAGCATCAGTGTATCCCCTCACAACTAGTTCCTCATCTCCTCCATACACCAGGAACATATCCTTAGTACGCCTCAAGTACTTAAGGATAGTTTTAACAGCTGACCAGTGCAGCTCTCCTGGATTAGCTTGATATCTACCCACCATGCTTAAAGCAAAGGCAACATCAAACCTAGTACATAGCATGGCATACATGATAGAACCTACTGCTGAAGCATAAGGGACTCTACTCATTCTTTCAATCTTCTCCTGTGTTTGTGGACACATTTTCTTGGAGAGATTAATACCATGTGACATAGGTAACAATCCTCTCTTGGATTGTTCCATATTGTACCTTTTGAGTACCTTGTCAATATATGTACTTTGACTTAGGCCAAGCATCCTTTGAGATCTATCTCGATAGATCTTGATCCCTAGAATGTAGGCCGCTTCACCTAAGTCTTTCATGGAGAAGCATTCATTTAACCAAGTCTTAACTGACTGTAAGACTTGCACCTTGTTTCCCATGATTAATATGTCATCAACATATAAAACTAGGAAAACAATAGCATTCCCTTCAACCTTTTTATAGACACAAGGCTCGCTTTCATTTTTGACAAAACCAAAATCTCTTATGGCCTCATCAAAACGTACATTCCATGATCTTGATGCCTGCTTCAATCCATAAATGGATCTCTGCAACTTTCATACTTTATTGAAATTCTTTGACTTTACAAACCCTTCGGGTTGAGTCATATAGACGTCTTCAACCAACTTCCCATTTAAAAAAGCAGTTTTAACATCCATTTGCCAAATTTCATAATCATGAAAGGCTGCTATTGCAAGCAATATTCTGATGGATTTAAGCATTGCCACTGGTGAGAAGGTTTCATCATAGTCAATGCCTTGACGTTGTCTGAAACCCTTTGCAACCAGTCTTGCTTTAAAGTTATTAACCTTACCATCCATGTCCAGTTTTTTCTTGAATACCCATTTACAACCAATGGGCTTCACATCAGCTGGAGGGTCTACCAAAATCCAAACTTGATTTTGATACATGGACTCCATCTCAGAATTCATGGATTCTTGCCATGTAGCAGCTTCTTTGCCTTCTACTGCTTCCTTGTAGGTCATAGGTTCATCATCCTCAAGGATTATTGTGTCACCTGACTCGGTGACAAGAAAACCATAACGTTCCGGTTCTCTAACCTCTTGCGTAGACCTACGTAGTATCTGTGTCTCAGGAACAATTTCTTCTTCCACTTGTTCTTGTTGAGATTGTTCCTCTACCAACTCTTGTGCATATGGAGCATTGACTTCATCGAAGTCAATCTTGCTCCCACTATTTCCAGTAGAAATGTGATCCCTTTCAAGAAATGTGGCGTATCTTGCCACAATGACTTTTCTATCTAAAGGGTTATATAGGTTGTATCATCTAGTTTCCTTAGGATAACCTACAAAGATGCACTTAGTGCTTCTGGATGCTAATTTGTCACTTGGTAAAGTCTTGACAAATGCCTCGCACCCCCACACTCGCATGTGTGTCAGATTGGGTTTCTTTCCAAACCATAACTGATATGGAATCCCATCTTTGGCTTTAGTTGGTACTCGGTTAATGGTATATGCTGTTGTCTGTAAGGCGTATCCCCAAAAGGATAATGGAAGAGTTGTATGACTCATCATTGATCTGACCATGTCAAGCAAGGTCCTATTCCTCCTTTCACTAACACCATTCCATTGTGGTGTATAAAGAGGAGTGAGTTGAGATACTATTACAGACTCCTTCAAATGATCAATGAAAGCTTGGTTAAGATATTCTCTGCCTCGGTCTGAGTGAAGTGCTTTTATCTTCTTACCAAGTTGGTTTTATACTTCACTTTGATATTCCTTAAAGAAACGAAAGGAATCTGACTTATGCCGCATTAAGTAGATATAGCCATACCTACTATAATCATCGGTGAAAGTGATGAAGTATAAAAAACCACCCCTTGCCTCTACTGGAAATGGACCACATACATCGGTATGTATTAATTCCAGTACTGCATTTGCTCTTTCTCCCTTTCCTGAGAAAGGTGCTTTGGTCATCTTTCCTTGTAAACAAGCTTGACATACATCTAAGGGTTCTAACTGTACCGAGTCTAGATACCCTTCTTGATGTAATTTTTGTAATCGCTTCTCGTTTACATGACCAAGACTAAAGTGCCATAGGCGGGTGTTATTTGAGTCATGTTGGTTATTTTTGTCATTGATGGCCATTACTGAGTTTTCTAGTTCTAGTATATATAAACCATTGTTAAGATGTGCCATACCATAACATATGTTATCCCTATAAAAGAGACAACTTTTATTTCCAAACTTGAAATAAAAACCCATAGTGTCTAAACATGACACAGAGATAATGTTTCTGGTAACAGACGGTACATAATAGCAATTGTTTAAAACAAGAACCAAACCAGTTGGTAAAGTCAAGTGATAGTCTCCCACTGCCAAGGCCGCCAGACTTGCACCATTTGCAGCTCGGAGATCCACTTGACCTTTTGCAATCTTCTTGAACCTACTTGGTTCCTGTATATGAATACAAATGTGTGAGCCACATGCCGTATCCAATACCCAACTTGTAGATAAAGATAGATTGCATTCAATGACAAAAATACCTGAAGCAGAAGCGTCAGCTTTCTTCTTCTTCCCTGCTTTGCAATTCTTCTTCCAGTGGCCTTTCTTGCCACATCCAAAGCAGACAGCTTCCTGCTCATTACTTTGCCTCTGAATCTTTGTCTTCTTGGCAGGACGATGCATTGGTGTCTTTGGCCTTGACTTGGCCTTAGACCCCTTTGCCTTGCCCTTGTTTTTCTTGTTCACCATAAGGACAGATGTATTGGTGTTTTTCATGTCCTTATCAGCTTGGCAAACTAAAGCCAAAAGATCCGGGAGCGACTTTGTCATATCATTCATATTATAATTGACAATGAATGTCAAGAAGCTTGACGGTAAAGAGGCAAGAATGAGATCCACTGCTAGTTCTTGGTTCAGTTTGAACCCAAGGGCTTCAAGCCTCTCAATATACCCAATCATCTTGAGTACGTGAGGACCGGCTTGGTGCCCTTCTGCTAGCCTGCACTTATAAAGTGCACTTGAGATCTCATACCTTTCTTGCCTAGCCCTCTCCTCATATAGTTCTTGGAGGTGTGAAAGCATCTTGTAGGCATCCTCTTCCTCATGCATTTTTTGCAATTGGCTGGACATGGATGACAACATGATGCATTGTACATCAAGTGCATCATCTACATGCTTTTTCCACTTATCTTTTTCCGTCTTGCTTTCTCCCTGAGGAGGCTCAGCAGGAATTGGGGATTCCAGCACATATAACTTCCTCTCTTGGCGTAGTACTATGCGCAAGCGCCTGTACCACTCCTAGAAGTTATTGCCGGTCAGGATATTTTCTTTATCCAGGATCGATCGCAGTGATAAAGCATTTGTGGTGTTGTTGATTGCCATTTTGAATCTACATCAGATAAACATTTAGCAGTTAGTACTTTGTCTTGATTACCTTTTGACATTTTATGATTAACAAATTATTATATCATTTAATGTCTCCCACTATTTTAACGAACCTTAATGGCCCTCACCATTAGATTCGGAATACTCTATCGCTTGAGCATTCTAGTGGCAAGGATCCTCGAAACCTCCCTCGTAGTCTACAAGCTAGGGCTACGACACTACTTGGAGGGTTTCAAGGTAGGCGCTATGCTGGCCAACCACCTGTTCTTGTGGTTCCTTGTGTAGTTGAGTAAAGTCCCAGCTTTTGGAATCTATACTTGATTCCCTCAACCTCTTGCCTCTAAAGTGATAATAAGTTAGCTAAGGCTAAACCTTGATTACTCACTTTAGTTAAGTCAACCCATTCCTCACATGGAAACGCCCCGGTAGTAAGAAGCACTCTCAACTGAGGCTGATGAGTACCCAAACAGCCGATTTTGTTTAGATATGAGAAATAGAAGGCATTATGACTTAATATATCTTTGAGGGATTTTTAAATTATTAATTGACGAATATAATCCTTTTTCTATTTATTATGTTCAAACTAGGTTGTCATGCTCACAACTGAACATTCAAAAGAGTATTTATTCGTCATAACTTTATGCATTTTCTCTTGTTTACTATCCTATGTGATCATGCAATAATCATGCAGTCGCATAAAAATAATAAACTATGCATAAAGTAAATCAAGCATTCCGACTGGTCTTGAGCATTCTATAATGATTGATCATTAACTGATCAATCATCACCTAAGGGCACACGTACCTGAGTCAATACAAGACTCGTGTCGCTGCTGGCCCAGTGCATAGCCCAACTCATGTCTGGACTACCGCCTCATCTTGGCGGGGTCTGCCTCTCGGATCGTCACGAATAATTAAAAATATACTCGCACGCAGGCAAGGGGGTCTGGGGTACAAAATACATATAGTGCAATGGACGCGCAGGCCCTTATACATATTTGAATTAAAAGACAATTCGCAGACCGTCATTTATCTAATTAATTATTACAATCATCGCACGCATTGAATAAATAATTAATAAATAAATACATGTCAGACATACACAGGTCGGTCAAAAGCTCAAGACCAGTCGGGGTAAAAGCGCAATAAAATTAAACTGCAATAAATTTAAATTATGCGAGGGTGTTTTAATAAATTAAATGAATTTGATTAAATTCAAATAATTTATTTTTATCGGTTCCATTTGTTTAATTTAATTTTAATTCTAAAATTAAATTAAATTAAACTATTAATTTAATTCTAAACTTAAATTAAATTAATATTCCTGGATTAAAATAAAATCTAAACCCCTAAATTAATTTCAATTAATTTAATTTAAAGAAAAAATAAATTAATTAAAATTAATTCAGTGCCCGGTTACCTCTCACCGGAGAATAGTCCGGCGGGACTGCGTACCGCCGCGGGATGTCGTCCTGAACCGCGGCGTGACCGCGGCGTGACCGCGGCATGACCGCGGCGTGACCGCGGCGTGACCGCTTCCCGCAACGGCTGCATCTCCCGGCAGCCCGCAACTCCGGCGAGCCGACGAGGGGTCGGCCAGTGCGAGGCAGTCCGGTAGGAGGTGACGCCGGAGCAGGGTAGTCCGGCAGGGGGTGAGGCCGGAGTGGCCGGCGGCTGCCGGCAGGGGCCGGTCCGGCGAGGGAAAGGTCGGCGCGGTGGGGCTCCGGCGCGAGGCTGGTCCGGTGAGGAGCCGCGACCGGCGCGGAGAAGGAGGGCCGGCGCGGAGGAGCTCCGGCGCGAGGCGGTCCGGTGAGGAGCCGCGACCGGCGTGGAGGAGGGCCGGTCCGGCGAGGCGGGCCGCGAGCTGCGTCCGGCGAAGGCGGTCCGGGGAGGAGGTCGCGGCCGACGAAGGCAGTCCAGGGAGGAGGCCGCGGCCGGCGGCTGCGGTCCGGGAGGAGGCCGCGGCCGGCAACCCTAGGGTTTTCCGGCCTTAGGCGGCGCGAGGGAGAAGACCCGTAAGGGTCTTCTTCCCTTTTGTTTTGCCACAAAAGTCCAGCCGCCCCACCCCCTTTTTTTTATTATTATTTAATAAATGAGAAGACCCCATTTTGGGGTCTTTGATTCTCTCCCCTTTTTTTTTGAACAAAAAGAAGAAGACCCATAAGTCTTGGTCTTCTTCTTTTAAAATATAATAAAATTTATTATAAATATAATCAAATATTTATTATAAACTATTTTATTATATTTTATAATAATAAAATAAAATTATTTGATGTTAATTCTCAACACCAAACAAGCATGAACACGGGCGTCGATCCGATTAAAACTTTCAAAAGATCGTATCTTGATCATTTGAAATCGAAACGACGCGCGGTCAAATCCGAATGAACCGTCTTAACACCCCGCAATTAAATTTAATGCAATTTAATATTTTTTTTGACTCAAAAAAAACCTTGCGCTCCCTCTGATACCACTGTTGGATTCGGGACTGCGCAGCGGAAGCCAATGGGCAGGGATTTTTAAATTTTTCTGCATCATCGGAGTGACATAATCCTGTCGACTCCGGTGATCTCGTCCCAGCTTGGTGCGAGGATCTCGCAAGGTTCATAAGGAGCACAAAATAAAATTGAACGTTTACCTTGTTCAGAATTGACGTGTAGGACACCGTCGATCGTTGCTCGTAGACTCCGACGTCGAAGCCCTCTAGATCGTCCACACACGCCTTGCGAATCTGCACGCGTGCCGTTCGTCAAGATCCGGGTGCTAGCGCGGATCTACGACGCACACTTCAGCGCAGCGATGATCACCGCAAGGGAGGATGCTTCGATCCGGGATGGATAAGCTTGAAGATCCTCCTTGCTTGAGAGACTCTCTCTCTAAATTCCAGGAGGAGAGAGATGCTCTCAAATTTGACACATGAATAGTTGTGGTGGGAGAGCATCTCTCTCACTTATATAGGGAGTATTAAAAAACGCGGTGTAGGTTCCCGGCCCCCGTGTATTAGGCGTCCGCTATATAAGTGATGTAAATAATTATTTATGGAAAATCAAATTATGCCATAAGTAATATTTACAATTTATCACTTACTTGTAATATATAAATATATTACATGATAAATCTGAGTCTTTGACTCGACTCATTCCTCCTGCTAATATTAAACGAACCTAGGATATTTAAATCCAGTCGAATAATATTAATACGTGTATTTACCATATAACTTGTAAATACATGTTATAAATAAATTCAACTAATTATTCTAACTCGAATAATTAAATGAACTTATTTATTCTTTGGTGATCCATAGAACTTGGATAGTACTCGGACCCTTTGGCGGGGCCCACCAAGTTCTAAATTCCTACTCACAGAATAGGGAAGATTTTCAAGGCGCTATCGTGTGTGACCCTCTAGGCCCTTATCTCAACAGCAGTGAATAATATCACCGACCTAGAGCGGGGTCTAGCAACCCATCGAGGCCCCTATAGAGATAAGACAAAGTCGAAGCAACGGCTGCCTTCCTATGAACATGGTCAGTGTAATATAATCTCTTTGTCAACGATATCTCAATAAAGCAGAATGCATACTAGTGTCATCATTCTTTATTTGCTTTATTTTGTTTGTTGATTTGTCCGGACGGTCTTACCTTCGACTACCATGGCCATGTATTTAATGAAGGTGCAACCATCCTAATCAACCAGGCCCGAGATTTCTCTTCCTAAACTTGGAAGCGACAAATCCTTTCTCGTTCATTCAATCAATGCCATGCCATTAATGACGTACCCAATACAAACTAACTCGCCACGACTTTATCGCCATGGTTTTCGCCTTATATCAAAAGTACGTAATTAAATGACATTCATTGATAATGATCTCAAGTCAGGAGACCATTACACATGCCCATAGATAGGAACGACCAATGACACCAAAAACATGTGGTGTTCCTATTAAGCGGGTCTGTCCTCATGATCTCGTTAGCTAGAGATCATCAAGTGCAAACTTCATGAGATGAAGTCTCAATGCTTATAAGCCCCCAGCACCTGATGGTCACACATCATCTGTGTCCTTTCAGAATGATGTAACTGGACCATAGGACGTTACTTTAAGATTACTGTCATGGCATCTCAGGGTTCTCATTATAGCCTGGGAACTGCTATAACCATTTGATGCGACAGGTAATCTAAGGACATTGCCATTGATGAAGTGGATACAGAAGTATCTACACTATCATGGCAAGATAAACACATGCATAAAACCATACTGAATACATGTAACAGTAATCAAAGTACATGACAAGTTGGGTCTAGAGCACCCACTTTCAACAGGCCCGGCCCGGCCCGGCCAGGGCCGGTCCGGTTCGGCTCGGCCGAGCGGCCGACGCGGGGGGAAAGTCGCCGCCCCGCGTGACACTCCCGCGGCACCCGCGGGGTGTCGTCCAGACACCTGCGGGGTGCCGCGTGACAACCCCGCGGCACCCGCGGGGTGTCGCCCTGGACACCCGCGGGGTGCCGCGTGACAACCCCGCGGCACCCGCGGGGTGTCGCGCTGGACACCCGTGGCACCCGCTGGGTGTCGCGCTGGACACCCGCGGCACCCGCGGGGTGTCGTGCTGGACACCCGCGGCACCCGCAGGGTGTCGCGCTGGACACCCGCAGGGTGCCGCCGCCTCCGGCCGCCGGCGCCGCCGCGCCGGCAACCCGCGCCGCCACCGGCTTCCGCGGGCCGCCGGAGTCGCTCCGGTGGCCCGTTTTCCTTCCCGTCTGCGCCGTTGTTCCTCCCGGGTTCCGTTCTTTACTGCGGGATCATCAAACACCCGTTGCGGCACGTTCCGTCGTCGCCCGCCAAATCCGCAAAACACGAAGAACGGCGGAGGGTCGTCGGGCCTTGTTCGTTTGGCCCGCACCCTCCGCGTTAGAGATAAATAACCGGGAGAAAATTGTTCAACACATGAACCGACAATTTTAATAAAATAAAATTGTTCAATTGAAACTGGTTCTTTAATTATTAAAGAACGTTCACGAGAATAAAGAGGGGTATTCCAAATTATAAAATCCCTACATCGTTGATCGTCGGGCGCGGGCATCCTTCGCAGAAAAGCTCGTCGCGGAAGAGAGGGATCGTCGCGTCGTTGCGGGGAGGCGTCGCGTCGTCGCGGAATCCGGCGTTGAGTCGGCGAGCTCAACGGTCCAAGAACAACAGATTTAAATTATAAGTAATTAAATCTGTGTTTAAAACCAAAAAGGAAGGAACCTTGTGAGGAAATCCGAAATCACTCACCTCAACGGTCGGTGATCGGAGATCGGGGCGGAGAAGAACGTCTCGGACGGAAGCGTCGTCGATTTCCGGGTTCGGCGTCCTTCGCGTCCTTCGCGTTCTTCGCATTCTTCGCGTTCTTCACAAGGGAGAAGAAGAAACAAGGATCCTCTCAAATCTTCTCAAAAGATTTTGGTTGGTCTTATTTTATTAATATGCCAACACACGAAAACAGGATAAGAAACGATTGAATTAATTCGTTGAATTAATTCAACGAAAGAAACAGGCCATTTAATTCACGAAATAAACCTCCCAATTAAATGGTCTGTTAAGAATTTAGAAAACGCGTCAGTTGACTTTCATTAAGACAGGTTTTCATGGGTGCGTTTCTTATCGGAAAGAAACGGCGGGGCTCGTGCGGGCCCCACCTCACAAATATCCTACCAAGGGGGGTAGGATATTTCTGGATAGCATCCTATCCGCTTCAACTCAGTTCAAGCCGCCTTTAAGTGGCTTCAAGTGGCTTCCAAGTGGCTTAAGTGAAATAAAATAAAGTTGTCGCAAAATTATTTTATTTCTTAACTTTAATCCCAAAAATTAAAAACCACACCCGAGCAAACTCAACTCCGGAAGAGGCGTTTCTAAGCGAAAACCGGCGCTGAGATTTCATTGGTGCCCTCAGAATTTGATTCCGGGCACCGGTTCAAAAGTTAGAAAAACTCTCTCGCCCATTCACAGAACGTACCCGAGCCAAACTTCGGAAAATGATTCCGGGCACACCAGGCCTCGGAATCAGGTGCTGTCAGAAACTGCGCTCTTGTAAAATTACAAAGAAAATTAAGAAAAAAAAAATTCCTTGAAATTTACGGGTCTTTACATCACTCCCACCTCAGGGCTTTACGTCCCCGTAAAGATACATCATAAACTAGGGAAACAAATGTGGGTACTGAGCACGCATCTGAGCCTCCCGCTCCCAAGTGCTCTCCTGGAGGTTCTCGTGCTGCCATCTGATGTGCACTAGAGGAATCGATCGTCCACGTAGGACCCGCTCCTGTCGATCCTCGATCTCTACCGGAACCTCCGCAAAAGTCGCCCCATCATCCACGTCTAGCTCCCCATAGTCAATGATGTGTGTCGGGTCGTGCACGTATCTCCGCAGCTGGGATACGTGGAAGACGTCGTGCACCCGGTGCAACTGAGGTGGCAGAGCCAGACGATAAGCCACCTCGCCAACCCTGCTGAGGTCCTGGAAGGGTCCGATAAAGCGTGGAGACAACTTGTCGCCTCGGCCAAATCTCCTCAATCCACGTCGAGGTGAGACCCGCAAGAAGACGTGGTCGCCATCCTCGAACTCTAGTGGCCTCCGCCTCCTATCAGCATTTGACTTCTACCGGCTCTGTGTTGTCCTCATCCGCTCCTGGATGACCTGGACCTTCTCTGTCGTGGCCCGGACCATCTCTGGTCCCACAAGTGCTGACTCCCCAGGGTCTGTCCAGCACAAAGGGGATCTGCAAGGCCTGCCGTACAACGCCTCGTAGGGTGCCATCCCGATGGTGGAGTGGTAGCTGTTGTTGTACGCAAACTCTACCAAGGGTAGGTGGTCCTCCCAACTGCGACCAAAGTCGAGGACACATGCGCGGAGCATGTCCTCGAGAGTCTGAATAGTCCTCTCCGTCTGACCATCCGTCTGAGGGTGAAAGGTGGTGCTCAGACGTAGTCGCATCTCGAATGCCTCCTGCAACCCCTTCCAAAGCCGGGAAGTAAAACGAGCGTCCCGATCGGAGACGATAGTCGATGGCACACCGTGAAGTCGTACAATCTCCTGAACGTAGAGACGCCCCAATCTCTCCACTGAGCCCTGCTCTCGGATGGGTAAGAAGTGTGCCGACTTGGTGAGTCGGTCAACAATCACCCAAATGGAGTCGTGACCTCTGGAAGTGCGTGGAAGTCCAGTCACAAAGTCCATAGATATCTCGTCCCACTTCCACTCCGGGACCTCCAAGGGTTGTACCAAGCCTGCTGGTACCTGATGCTCTGCCTTCACCTGCTGGCAGGTGAGGCACCGTGAAACGAACTCTGCCAGAGCCTTCTTCATGCCCGGCCACCAGTGCTGTCGCCTAAGATCCTGGTACATCTTTTCCACTCCAGGATGTACCGCCAAAGGAGAAGTGTGAAACTCTCTCAGCACCTCCTCTCGTAAAGTGACTGGTACCAAGGTACGTCCTCTGAAAAGGACATCGTGCTCTGATCCAAGGTAGAAACCATCAGGTGCATGTCCCGAGGATATCTGTGCACGCCGTGTCTCACAGTCAGCGTCCCCACGCTGTGCCTCTCTGACCCGCTGAAGAAGTGGAGGAGAGACTATGAGAGACTGAAGGAAGGATGCTCCATCTCTATCCATGAAGGATATCTGCATAGTGGCTAGCTGCTCTGTCGCCTCCTCAAGTAGCTGGATGCCCATCCTCCTGCTGAGGGCATCAGCCACCACGTTCCCCTTCCCAGGAGTATAGACTATCTCAAAGTCATAGTCCTGGAGGAACTCGAGCCATCGCCACTGTCTCAGGTTCAGGTCCATCTGAGAGAAGATGTACCTGAGACTCTGGTGGTCAGAAAAGACTGTGAAGCGCTCTCCCATCAGATAGTGTCGCCATGTCTTCAGGTCAAAGACCACTGCTGCCAACTCCAAGTCATGGGTAGCGTAGTTCTGCTCATGAGGCCTCAACTGACGTGATCCGTAGGCAATCACGGCCCGCTCCTGTATCATGACACACCCGAGTCCGGTCCCTGATGCATCGCAGTAGACTACGTATCCAACTCCCTCCTCAGGCAACCTCAAGATAGGTGCGCTGGTCAACCTCTGCCTCAGCTCTTCGAAGCTCTGCTGACATCTGTCTGACCACACGAAGGGTTTCCCCTTCTTCGTCAACGCTGAGAGTGGGGCCGCAACTCTGGAGAAGTCCGGCACAAATCTCCGATAGTATCCGGCTAGGCCCAAGAAACTTCGCACCTCTGTCACGCTCTTGGGTGGCTCCCAAGCTAGCACTGCCTCGATCTTCGCGGGATCCACTACAACACCCGCCTCAGAAATGACGTGTCCCAAGAAGTGGACCTCACGTAACCAGAACTGACACTTCGAGAGCTTTCTATAAAGCTGGTGCTCTCGGAGTGTGTCTAGTACAACACGCAGGTGGTAGGCGTGCTCCTCCTCCGTCGTCGAGTACACCAAAATGTCGTCGATGAAGACCACGAAAAATCGATCGAGGTATGGCTGGAAGATCCTGTTCATGAGGCTCATGAACACTGCTGGAGTGTTGGTCACGCCGAAAGTCATAACCAAGAACTCATAGTGGCCATACCGACACCTGAAGGCCGTCTTCTGCACATCCTCATCTCGAACTCTAAGCTGATGATAGCCTGACCTGAGGTCCATCTTCGAGAACCACCGTTCTCCCTTGAGTTGGTCGAAGAGGTCATCAATCCTGGGTAGCGGATACTTGTTCCTCACTGTCACCTGATTCAGGCGACGATAATCGACACACAGTCGCAAGCTCCCGTCCGCCTTCTTGGCGAACAAAATCGGGGAAGCCCAGGGCGAAACACTGGGTCGGATGAACCCCTTACCCTGCAAGTCCTCCAACTGTACCCGCAGCTCTCGAAGCTCAGCGGGGGACATCTGATATGCTGGAGTGGATATCGGGGTTGTCCCGGGGTACAGGTTAATATAAAAGTCTACCTCTCTGCGAGGAGGTAGTCCTAGAACGTCGTCGGGAAAGACATCCGCGTACTGATCCACCACTGCAGGAAAACTGGGACTCCGCACGTCAACTGCTCCCAGGATGAGGCTAGCCAACTGATGAGTGATGGGATGACCTCTCCTCTGCGTGAGTCCATCATGTGCTGCTAAGGCTCCCTTTTCTCCGGTGAAGGTGAACCTGCTCCCGTCGGTGCCCACACATCGCACCTTGCGCCTAATGCAGTCAATCTGAGCATGGACCGTAGATAACCAATCCATGCCCAAGATGACGTCGTAAGGCCTCGACGCCGCTACAAGAAGATCCCATCTGAAGCTCTCGCCTCCTAGAGTAAGCTCACACTGCCGGCACTAGTGCGTAATCGTCAAGTCTGCTCCCGTAGGAGTCTCTAGCCGTAAGGATCGAGCCAACGGCTCTGTCGGAATCTCCGAGCTCCGAACAAGGGCAGTGGCTATGAAAGAGTGACTCCCTCCTGTGTCTATCAGAACTGCAGCAAGGGTGGAATAGACACAGATCATACCTCGAATCATCTCGGGCGCGCCGTGGTCGTAGGCCTCCGCTGCCTGGAGCTGTGTCTGCCTCTGACCTCCAGCTCCTTGTGGTCGGGGTGGACCTCCTGGTGGTGGTGGTGGTAGAGCCTCAAAGCGTCGCCCACCACCTGCTGCTCGGCCAGCTCCTCTGCCTCGTCCGCCTCCTCCCTGCGGACCGCCACGGTCGACCCTCTGCCTCTGCCTGGGTGTCCCCTCAACCGTCTGCTGCTCCTCGGCATAGTGGGTCAGGCAGTCACAAGCCATGTGGCCCCGCCCGCCGCACTCGTAGCACTGCCTGCCTCTTGGAAGACTGGCTCCGGGCTGGGTGCCCTGCACTGCTGATCCAGTGTCCCGAGGTCGCCTGCCGGAAGGTCTGGTCCGCCTGGAACCCTGAGTCATCCACCGGCTACCAGCTGCCGAAGACTCCGCTATCTGCCGCCCTGCGGTAGGTCTCGTTGTGGACTCAGCCAGGAAGCTCTCGATCAGGAGGGCTCTCTCCAGTACTCCTGCCTGGGTCGGGATGCTGAGGGAGATCAGCGATGCCCTGATCTCGTGTCTCAAACCCTGCTCGAAGGTCCGGGCCCGGAAGAAGGGGTCTCGTACCATGTCTGTCGAGTACCGAGAAAGGTCGGTGAACCTCGCCGCGTACTGAGCGACCGTCAAGCTGCCCTACCGCAGCTGAAGAAGCTCCTGGATGTGCACCTCACAGAGGGTGGCCGGGACGAACTCTGAGCGGAAGAGGCTCTCGAAGTCCGTCCAGATGAGGGTGGCCTCATCGTGTACCTGGAGCATCAGGCTCCACCATCGTCCTGCTGCTGCGTGCAGTAGGCTCGCCGCGAGGGTCACCATGAGGTCTGCTGGTGTCCTCACTAGCCTGAAAACTCGGACGACCGCCTCCAGCCAGTCCTCGGCTGCCTGGGGGTCCGACTCCCCACGGAACCTGGGTGGTCGCTGGCACTGGAACTCGTGCAGAGCTCCGAGGCGTCGTGCGTCGTCAGCTGCCAGTGCTGGAAGCATCGGGGGCTCGGCGGGTAAAGGTACCGCCGGTGCCTCTGCAGTCAACGGGCCCTGTACCGAGGCCTCGTCGCTCGGCGGGCTGTCGTCACGCTCAACTCTCGGAACCCTAGCTGGCTGCCGTCGTGGGGCTATCCTGAAAAGGAAACAGGTGCGCCACGGTCAGAACAGTATACCTGGTGAGCTGACACAAGTAATCACAAAGAAAACTTGAAACACATATGCAATCAATGTTTTCATGCATTAAGTCGGAAATCAGAAGTCAGGGCCCTGGTGTACGGATACGTCGGCCGCCGCACCAACACTGGGCTCCCTGGACTGATAATCACACTCAATACGCTTAACACTATTGCTTCACATAGAAGAAAGATCAGAGTCTGCGGTAGAACCGAACTGCTCTGATACCAATTTGTCACGACCCGTCCTCGGGGCCCGTGCCGTGACTACCCCAAGCCCGCCTTCCATAGGCCAGGGGCTGGCGACTAGCACCAAGGCGTAAATCCCAACGAAAAGGGAAGGCATTGCCTTTGAAAAGTAAACAAGCACCTCAGAGTAAGCAAGCGGAAAAGTAAACACTAAGTAAAAATTGTACAAGCTGTGCTGAATGAAAAAGGGGCCGGAAATACAAGCCCAACTGTAAAGTACAACTGAAAGGAAAAACAGCAACTGAAAGGAAAAACTGCAGCGTCGAGCCGTCCTCTGGAAGTCCCACCTGAAGGGTGGGTACAGATAGCCTCCACTGCTCCTCGGGTCCACCTGACTGCTCCGAGTACGTCCCGCCCAGGGGTCCACCTCCAGGTACTGTCCTGCTCCGCACGCCTCCTCCACGATCAGCGTTGTCCGTCGTCTGCAACCAACACCACGAAGTGCGGGCATAGCCCGTGCAGGGGTGAGTATAAGCTACTCAGTAGGGACCCCGAGACCCCCGAAAGTCTCTCGAAATCCACAAAGGATAAGCCACGAAGGAGAGATACAATCATGAAATAGCATCTGACACGGCTTAGGTATATTCCCATACATATACCTAAGTCATCAATTCCCCGATCGGCTCCAATGTCCGAGCCCTAGCACAACCCAGTCCACACAGGAAAGCAAAACGTATACCCACACAGGACAGCACAACACAATCCACAAAGGAAAGCAAAAAGGGTTCATCTCACACAGGATATACTTCTTCGGATGACGATAAGATGATCACTGAACCATCTAAGTCGTCGGACCCACGAAGGATCGATAGGTACTAACCTCGCAGTGACCCACACAGGATCGGACCCACACAGGATCGGGCCCACGCAGGACCTGAAGGAGTTGGCTCACACAGAACCGCTGAGTGTTGACCCACACAGGATCGGATCCGCACAGGATCGGGCCCACACAGGACCGGGCCCACGCAGGACCTGTAGCACTGATCCACGTAGGATCGCTGAGTGCAGTAGTCGTCGCAGTCCGCTGAGGATCTCTGCACAGTCGTCGCCGCAGTCCACTGAGGATCTCTGCACGGTCGTCGTCGGAGTCCACGGAGGATCTCTGCACAGTCGTCGCCGTCGAGGAAGCAATCACAGCCAGCACTAGGGTTCCCGCACACAGCAAGCTCGTTCGGGAGGGTCCGCTCCACGAGCCGAGAGGCTGATACATCAACTGTCACGAAGTCCAGAGTTGATGTATCCAAAAGTTCCGTATCGTCAACAGGAACTCAACGCAACAGACGGCGCGTCGATCGGACGCCCGGTCTGAGAGTTATTGGCTTTTTCGTCCCAGGGGCCCGGTTGGTTTTTAAGGCAAAACCAACCCGACCGTACTCCACCTGCATCCAAACCTCGGGCGGAGTAAGCCAAAAGATCCGTCTCACATAGAGGAATTCAACAAATCTGACGGCACGTCAATCGGACGTCCGTGGCTCAAGATATGAGCATTTCCGCTCCGAGGGCCCGGTTGGTTTCGTGTACGAACCAACCCGGCCGAACTCAAAGTATTTCGGAACCTTGAGTGCGATATACCGAAACGACCGTCTCGATCCAAGGATCGCGTTGCCGTTGACGGCGGGTCGTTTGGAGGCTCGTAGCTCAAAATACGGCCATTTGAACGAAGTCTGTCCGAAGACGGGGGGTCCGACCCGGTTGGCCCGGCCCGGCCCGGCCAGGGCCGGTCCGGTTCGGCTCGTCCGAGCGGCCGACGCGGGGGGAAAGCCCCCGCCCCACGTGACACTCCCGCGGGGTGCCGCGTGACAACCCCGCGGCACCCGCGGGGTGTCGCCCTGGACACCCGCGGCACCCGCAGGGTGTCGCGCTGGACACCTGCGGGGTGTCACGCTGGAAACCCGCGGCACCCGCGGGGTGTCGCGCTGGACACCCGCGGCACCCGTTGGGTGTCGTGCTGGACACCCGCGGCACCCGCGGGGTGTCGCGCTGGACTCCCGCGGGGTGCCGCCGCCTCCGGCCGCCGGCGCCGCCGCGCCGGCGACCCGCGCCGCCACCTGCTTCTGCGGGCCGCCGGAGTCGCTCCGGTGGCCCGTTTTCCTTCCCGTCTGCGCCGTTGTTCCTCCCGGGTTCCGTTCTTTGCTGTGGGATCATCAAACACCCGTTGCGGCACGTTCCGTCATCGCCCGCCAAATCCGCAAAACACGAAGAACGGCGGAGGGTCATTGGGCCGTGTTCGTTTGGCCCGCACCCTCCGCGTTAGAGATAAATAACCGGGAGAAAATTGTTCAACACATGAACCGACAATTTTAATAAAATAAAATTGTTCAATTGAAACTGGTTCTTTAATTATTAAAGAACGTTCATGAGAATAAAGAGGGGTATTCCAAATTATAAAATCCCTACCTCGTTGATCGTCGCGCGCGGGCGTCCTTCGCGGAAAAGCTCGTCGCGGAAGAGAGGGATCGTCGCGTCGTTGCGGGGAGGCGTCGCGTCGTCACGGAATCCGGCGTTGAGTCGGCGAGCTCAACGGACCAAGAACAACAGATTTAAATTATAAGTAATTAAATATGTGTTTAAAACCAAAAGGGAAGGAACCTTGTGAGGAAATCCGAAATCACTCACCTCAACGGTCGGTGATAGGAGATCGGGGCGGAGAAGAACGTCTCGGACGGAAGCGTCGTCGATTTCCGGGTTCGGCGTCCTTCGCGTCCTTCGCGTTCTTCGCGTTCTTCACGTTCTTCGCAAGGGAGAAGAAGAAACAAGGATCCTCTCAAATCTTCTCAAAAGATTTTGGTTGGTCTTATTTTATTAATATGCCAACACATGAAAACAGGATAAGAAACGATTGAATTAATTCATTGAATTAATTCAACGAAAGAAACAGGCCATTTAATTCACGAAATAAACCTCCCAATTAAATGGTCTATTAAGATTTTTAAGAAACACGTCAGTTGGCTTTCATAAAGACGGGTTTTCACGGGTGCGTTTCTTAGCGGAAAGAAACGGCGGGGCTCGTGCGGGCCCCACCTCACAAATATCCTACCAAGGGGGGTAGGATATTTCTGGATAGCATCCTATCCGCTTCAACTCAGTTCAAGCCGCCTTTAAGTGGCTTCAAGTGGCTTCCAAGTGGCTTAAGTGAAATAAAATAAAGTTGTCGCAAAATTATTTTATTTCTTAACTTTAAGCCCGAAAATTAAAAACCACACCCGAGCAAACGCAACTCCAGAAGAGGCGTTTCTAAGCGAAAATCGGCACTGCGATTTCATTGGTGCCCTCAGAATTAGATTCCGGGCACCGGTTCAAAAGTTAGAAAAACTCGCTCGCCCGTTCACTGAACGTACCCGAGCCAAACTTCGGAAAATAATTCCGGGCACACCGGGCCTCGGAATCAGGTGCCGTCAGAAACTGCGCTCTTGTAAAATCCAAAGAAAATTAAGAAAAAAAAATTCCTTGAAATTTACGGGTCTTTACAATTTTCCTCAATTAGCACAATTGGCATAATTAGTCTCAATTTTCCTGAATTGGCCTCAATTGCCTAATTGGCCTTAATTGGTCTCAATTGGCCTAATTTCCATCAATTGGTATACTTGGCCTAATTAGTCTTAATTAGCCTCAATTAGCCTCAATTTCCCTCAATTACACTAATTTGTTTGAATTGACCTCAATTTGCCTCAATCGGTCTAATTGGCTTCAATTAGCCTCAATTGGACTAATTGGCCTAATTGCCCTCAATTGGCCTCAATTGGCCCCAATTAGAAAAATTGGCATCAATTGGCCAAATTCTCCACTATTTTCCTAATTCGCCTCAATTGGCCTCAACTGGTCCTAGTTGGCCGAATTGGCCAAATTGGCCCAATTAGCCTCAATTGGCCTCAATTGGACTCATTGGCCTTAATTGGACTCAATTGGCCTCAATTCACCTCAATTCGCCTCTCTTGCCCTCAATAGGCCTAATTGGAATAATTGGCCTTAATTAGGGTCAATTGGGGTCAATTGGCCAAATTGGCCCAATTGTTCTGAATTGGCCTCAATTTTCCAAATTTTCTAAATTTGCCTCAATTGGCCTCAATTGGCTTAAATTTTCCTCAATTGGCCTTATAGGCCTAATGAGCCTCAATTGGAATCAATTGGACTAATTGATCTCAATTGACCTCAACTAGCCTTAAATGACCAAATTGACCTAATTAGCCTATTTGGCATCAATTGGCCTCAATGGAGCTCAATTGGCCTAATTGGTTTCAATTGGTGTCAATTGACATAATTAACCCCAATTAGCCTAAATTTTCCAAATTTGCCTCAATTAGCCTCAATTGGCCTCAATTGGCTCAATTGAACTCAATTAGTTTCAACTGGCCTGAATTACCCTTCATGGGCCTTAATTGTCCTATTGGCCTAATCGGACTCAATTGGTCTCAATTGTACTCAATTGGCCTCAATTTTACTCAATATGCCTAATTGGCCCCAATTGTACTCAATTGGCCTAATTGACATCAATTGGTCTAATGGGCCTAATTAGCCTCAATTGTCCTAATTAGCCTCAATAGGCTTAATTGGCCTCAAATGGCCTAATTGGCCTGAAATAGCCTAATTGGGCTAATTAACCTATGTTGCTCTCAATTAGCCTCAATTGGCCTAATTGGCCTCATTTGCCTCAATTACCTTCAATTGGTCTAATTTACCTCAATTGGCCTAATTAGCCATGATTGGGCTCAATTAGACTCTATCAGGGGACCCAATTGTCTGAATTAGCCTCAATTTGCCTCAATTGGCCTTAATTAGCATTAATTGGTCTCAATTAGCCTTAATTGGCCTGATTGGCCCCAATTGGCCTCAATTGACCTGATTGAACTCAATTGATCTAGTTGGCCTCAATTTGCCTTAATTGGACTCAATTATGCTCAATGGGGATAATGGGCCTAATTGACCTCAATTGGCCTCAATTAGGCTAATCGGCCTAATTTTTCTAATCGACCTAATTGGCTACTATTGGCCTCAATCGGCCTAATTGTCCTAATTGGCCTCAATTGGCCCAATTGGCCTCAATTAGCCTCAATTGGCCTCAATTGGCCTCAATTGGACTCAATTATCCTCAATTGGACTCAATTAGACTCAATTGTACTCAATTGACTTAACTAGACTAATTGACCTCAATTGGCCTTAATTTGCCTAATTTTCCTAATTGGGCTAAATTGGCCCCAAATGCCTTAGTTGGCCTCAATTTTCCTCAATTGATCCAATTGTCCTGATTCGCCCCAAGTAGCCTCAATTGGCCTCAATTGGTCTAATTGGCCTAATTGCTCTAAATTGGCCTTAATTAGCCTAATTGGGGTCAATTTCCTCAATTGGCCTCAATTGACCTAACTAGCCTTAATTAGCCTAATTGGCCTCAATTGGCATCAATTGGAATTAATTGGAATCAATTGGCCTCATTGGCTTTATTGGCCTCAATTGGAATTAATGGGCCTAATTGGGCTCAATTAGCCTCAATTGGCAAAATTTGCCTCAATTGGCCTAGTTGACCTCAATTGGTCCAGTTGACCTCAATTGGCCTCAATTATCCTTAATTGGCTTTAATTGGCCTCGATTGTCCTATAGACATAGTTAACTCAATCGAGCTCAATTAGACTCAATTGGTCTAATTGGCCTGAGTTGGTCTAATTTGCCTAAATGGTCTAAATTGGCATAATTGGTCTCAATTGGACTAATTGCCCAAAATGGCCTCAATTGGTATCAATTGGATTCATTTGGCCTCAATTGGTCCAATTGGCCTCAATTGGCCGCAATTGACCACAATTGGCCCCAATTGCTCGCAATTTTCCCAAATTGATCTCAATTGGTCTAATTGGACTAATTGGCCTCAATTGGCCTAATATGCCTCAATTAGACAAAGTGGCCCCAATTGGCCTCATTTGGACTCAAGTGGCCTCATTACCATAATTAGCAAAAGTGGCATAATTGGACTCAATCGGCCTAACAAGCCAAATTGGCATCAGTTGGCCTCAATTGGCCTAATTGGCCCCAGTTGGCCTTAATTAGCCGTAATTGGCCTTATTAGTATAAATTGGGATCAATTGGCCGCAATTGGCCTCAATTGGCCTAATTAGCCTCAATTTCCCCCAATTGGCCTCAATTAGCCTCAATTGACCTCAAATGGTACCAATTAGTTGTAATTTTCAACAATTAGCCTAATTTGCCTCAATGTGCCTCAATTAGCCTCAATTAGCCTCAATTAACTCCAATTGGATCCAATTGGACCAAATGGTCTCAATTGGCCAAATTGACCTCAATTGGCATAATTTTCCCAACTGGCATCAATTAGGCTCAATATGCTCAATTGGTCTCAATTGGCCTAATTAGCCCCAATTTTCCTTAATTGGCCTCAATTGGGCTCAATTGGGCTCAATTGGCATAATTGGCCTTAATTAGTCGCAATTGGCCTCAATTTTCCTTAATTTGTCTCAATTGGAAACATTGGCCTCATTTTTCCTAATTAGCATTATTGAGACTCAATTGGGCTCAATTGGTATTAATTGGCCTGAATTGGTGGTAATTTAGCTCAATTGGCCTCAATTGGCCTAATTGGACTAATCAGACTCAATTGGCCTTAACTAGCCTCAATTTGCCTCAATTAGCCTCATTTGACCTTAATTGACATAATTTGCCTCAATTGGTTGCAATTGGCCTCAAGTGGCCTAATTGGCCTCAATTGGCCTCAATTGGCCTCAATTGGTCCCAATTGCCCTTATTCGTCTCAATTGGTTTAATTGCCCTCAATTTTCCTAATTGGCTTCAATTGGCCTCAATTCGCATAATTGGCCCCAATTGGCTGCAATTGGCCCCAATTGGCAGCAATTGGCCTCAATTGGCCCAATTCGCCTCAACTGGCCTCAATTGGACTAATTGGACCCAATCAACCTCAATTGGCCTTAATTGGCCTCAATTGGCCTCAATTAGGCTAATTGGACTCAATTGGACTCAATTGGCCATAATAGGCTTAATTGGCCTTAATTTGAAAAAGTGGCCTAATTAGCCTTAATTGGCCGCAATTGGCCGCAATTGGCCGAATTGGCCTCAATTTGCCTCAATGGTCTCAATTGGCCACATTGGCCTGAATTAGGCTCAATTGTACTCAATTGGCCTAATTGGCCTCAATTAGCCTTAATTGGACTCAATAGGCCTCAATTGACCTCTATTTGCCCTAATTGGCCTCAATTGACCTAATTTGCCTAATTTGCCTCAATTGACTTCAATTGGCCTAATTTTCTTAATTTTCCAAATTCATCTCAATTGGCCTCGATTGTCCTATTTGGCCTCAATTGGCCACAATTGGCCACAATTTACTTCAATTAACCTCAATTAGCCTAATTGGCCTATTTTTTTCAATTAGCCTCAATTGGACTAATTGATTTAATTCGCCTCAATTGGCTTCAATTGGCCTAATTGGCTTAATTCAACTCAATTGGCCTCAATTGGCATAATGGACCTCAATTGGCCAAATTGGCCCCAATTGGCCTCAATATGCCTCAATTGGCCTAACAATCCTCAATTGACCTAATTGTCCACAGTATGCCACAATTGCCCTCAATTGGTGAAATTGGACATAATGGGCCTCATTTGACCTCAATTGGCGAAATTGGCCTCAATCGGATTCAATTGGCCTCAATATACATCAATTGGCCTCAATTGGCCTTAATTGGCCTCAATTGGCCTCAATTGGACTCAGTTGGGCTGAATTGGGCCCAATTGGCCTTATTGCCCTCAATTGGCCTCAATTGGTCTCAATTGGCCTAATTGTCCTCAATTTGCCTCAATTAGACTCAATTGGTCTCATTGGCCTCTATTGGCATAATTAGCATAATTGGCCTCAATTGGCCCCAATTGACCTAATTTTCCGAATTTGCCTTAATTCGTCTCAATTGGCCTTATTACACTAATTCGCCCCAATTGGCCTCAGTTAGCCTTAATTATCCTTATTGATCTAATTAGATTAATTGACATAATTGGCCTCCATTGGCTTTAATTAGCCTCAATTCGCTTTAATTGTCCTAATTATCTCAATTGGTCTCATTTGGATGCAATTGACCTCAATTGGGCTCAATTGGGATCAATTAGACTTAATTGGCCTAATTAGCCTCAATTATCCTCAATTGGCCTCAATTGGCGTAAATGACCTCAATGGGCCTCAATTTTCCTTAATTGACCAAATAGACCTCAATTAACCTAATTTGGCCTAATTGGGCTCAATTGGTATCAATTGGCCTCCATGGCCCTCAATTGGCTGAATTTGACTCAATTGCCTCAATTGGCCCGAGTTGGTCTCAATTGGCCTAATTGGCCTCAGTTGTCCCCAATTGGCCCCAATTGGCCTCAATTGGTCTAATTGGCCTCAATTGGCCAAATTGTCATCAATTGGCCTCAATTAGACCAAATTGGGATAATGGGCCTCAATTGGCCTCAATTGACCTATATTGGCCTGAATTGACCTAATTGGCCTCAATTGGCCTCAATTGGTATCAATTGACCTCAATTGACCTAGTTGGGCTCAATTGGCCTCAATTGACTTCACTTGGACTCAGTTGTCCTCAGTTGACCTACTTGGTCTCCATTGGCCTCAATTGGACTCAATTGGCCTCAATTAGCCTCAATTGGCCTCAATTGGCCTAATTGGCTTCAATTAGCATCAATTGACATAATTGACCTCAATTGGCCTAATTGGCCTCAATTAGCCTTCATTAGCATCAATTGTCCTAATTGGCCTCAATTGGACTCAATTGTCCTAATTGGTCTCAATTGGCCCCAATTAGCCTTAATGGCCTAATTGGTCTCAATTGGCTCAATTAGCCAAATTGGCCTCAATTGGCCTCAATTAGCCTTAGTAGCCTAATTGGCCTCAATTGGCACAATTAGCCAAATTGGTCTCAATTGGCCCAAATTGGTCTCAATTGACCTAATTTGACTCAATTGGTCTCAATTGCCCTCAATTGGCCTAAATTGGCTTAAATTGGCCTACTTTTCCTCAATTGTCCTCAAATGTTATCAATTGGTTTAATTGGTCTAATAGGCCTCAATTGGCTTAATTGGCCTTAATTTGCTGAATTGACATTAATTGGCCTAAATTGGCCAAAATTGACCTCAATTGGCCCAATTGGACTCAATTGGCCCAATTGGCCTCAATTGGCCCAATTGGCCTCAATTGGCCTCAATTAGCCCCAATTAGCCCAATTAGCCTTAATTGGTCACAATTCTCCTAAATTAGCTTGAATTGGCCTCAATTGGCCTAAATTGGCATAATTGACATCAATTGGTCTAAGTGGACTCAAATGCCCTCAATTATTCTCAATTGGACTAACTCGCCTCAAGTGGAATCAATTGGCCTTAACTGGCCACAACTATCCTCAATTGGGCCTAATTGGACTCAATTAGCCTCAATTGTCCACAATTGGCCTTAATTGGCTACAATTGGCCTAATTGGCCCCAACTAACCTTAATTGGCTTCAAATGGCCTTAATTGGCCTCAATTGGCCCCAATTGGACTTCATTGGCCAAATTGGCCAAATTAGCATAATTGGCCTCAATTGGCCTTAATTGGCCTAATTCGCCTCAGTTGGCCTCAATATTACTCAATTGGAATAAATTTGCCTAATTCGCATCAATTCGTCTAATTGGACTCAATTGAGATCAACTGAACTCAATTGGACACAATTGGCTGAATTGGCCTCATTTGCCTCATTTGCCTCAATTGACCTCAATTGGCCTAATTGTCCCGATTGGCTTAGTTGAACTCAATTGGCCTTAATTATCCTCAATTGGCCTAATTGCCCTCAATTGGCATCAATTGGAATCAATTGGCCTAATTGGTCACAATTGGCCTAATTAGCCTCAATTGGCATAATTGGCCTCAATTGGCCATAATTGATCGCAATTGGCCTCAATTGGCATCAATTCTCATACTTGGGCTCAATTGGCCTAATTGGTATCTATTGGCCTCAATTGGCCTAATTGGCCTCAATTGGTATCATTTAGCCTCAATTGGCTAATTGGCCTCAATTGGCCAAATTTATCTCAATTTTAATTAGGCACGTTCGGCTTAATTGACCTCAATTAGGCTCAATTGGCCTCAATAGATCTCAATTGGCCTAATTTGCCTCGATTGGCCCTAATATGGATGAATTGACCTAAAATGGGCTACATTGACCTAATTTCCTTTAATTGACCTAATTGGACTAATTGGCCTCAATTGGCTTCAATTGGCTTAATTTGTCTCAATTAGCATAGTTTGACTCAATTAGCCTGATTGGACTCAATTAGCCTAATTGGACTAATTCATCTCAATTGGCCTCAATTGGCTTCAATTTCCCTAATTGGCCTCAATTGGTTCATTGGCCTCAATTGGCCTTTATCCACCTTAATTGGTCTCAATTAGCCTAATTGGCCTAAATTTGCCTAAATTGGCCTAAATTGGTTGAAATTTGCCTAAATTTTCCTAATTGACCACAATTTCCCACAATTTTCCTAATTGGCCTAATTGGCATCATTTAGCTTAATTGGACTCCATTGGCCTCATTTGGCTTAATTGGACAAATTGGCCTCAATTGGCCTCAATTGTCATGAATTGGGCTCAATTTGGATTAATTGGTCACAATTGGCCCTAATTGGCCCTAATTGGCCTCAATTGGCCTAATAGGCCTAAATTTTCCTCAATTGGTCTCAATTGACCTATTTGGCCTAATTGGGATCAATTTTCCTCAATTGGCATCTTTTGGCCTCAGTTGCCTAAATTGGCCTAATTGGCCTAATGGGCATAATTTGCCTCAATTGGCCTTAATTGATCTACTTGGCCTCAATTGGCCTTAATTGTTCTCAATTGTACTAATTGGCCTAATTGGGCTCAATAACCCTCAATTGGCCTCAATTGTACTTAATTTTTCTCAATTGTACTAATTGGTTTAATTGGCCTCAATTGACCTCAATTGCACTAATTGGCCTAATTTTTCTTAATTGGGCTCAATTGGCCTCAATTGGCTTCCATTACACTCAATTCACCAAATTGGCCTCAATTGGCCAAATTGGACTCAATTGGTCTTAATTGGCCTTAATTGGCCACAATTTGCCGAATTGGACTAATTGGTCTCAATTGTCATCAATTGGTCTCAATTGAAATCAATTTATGTCAATTGGCATCAATTAGCCTCAATTGGCCAAATTGGCAACAATTGGCCTCAATTGGCATAATTGGCCTCAATGGGCATCAATTGGTCGCAATTGTACTAATTGACCTCAATTTTCCAAATCAACCTAATTGGGGTCAGTTGGCCACAATTGGCCTCATTGGGCACAATTGGACTCAATTGGCCTAACTAGCCCCAATTGGCCTTAATGTCAATTAGTCGAATTGGCCTTAATTTGCCTCAATGTTCTTTGATTGTCATCAATTGGCCTTATTGGCCCCAATTGGATTCCATTACCCTCAATTGGCATAATAGGTTTAATTGGCCTCAATTCGTCTTATTGTCCTCTATTAGCCTAATTGGGTTTTATTGGCCTGATTGGCCTCAATTTTCCATATTGGACTCAATTAAACTCAATTAGACTGAATTGGCCGAATTGGACTAATAGTCTTAATTAGCATTAATTGGCATCAATTGACCTTAATTGGATTAATTAACCTAATTGGCCTCAAAGGTCTCAATTGGTCTCAATTAGCCTAATTGGTCTCAATTGGCCTAGTGGGCCTTAATTTCCTTAATTGAGCTCAATTGGACTCAATTGGAAAAATTGACCTAATTGGCCTCAATTGGCCTCAATTGGTTTCAATTGGCCTTATTGGCCTGATTGGGATCAATTGGACTCAATTGGCCTCAATTGGCTTAATTGGCCTCATTCAGTTCAATTAGCCTCAATTGGCCCAAATTGGCCTCAATTGGTCACAATTGGCCTCAATTAGCCTAATTGGCCTCAATTGGTCTCAATAGGCCTGAATTGACCTCAATTGACCACAATTGGCCTAACTAGCCTAACTGGCCTCAATGGGAATCAATTATCCTAATTGGCCTCAATTGGCCTCAATTTGCTTAATGAGCCTCAACTTTTCTAACTGGCCTAATTGGCCTAAATTGGCCTAAATTGGCCTAATTGTCCTTAATCGGTCTCAATTGGCCTCAATTGGCATCAATTGTCCAAATTAGCCTCAATTGGTCTAATTGGTCTCAACTAGACTTAATTGGGATCAGTTGGACTAATTGGCCTCAGATGGTCACAATTAACCTCAATTGGCATCAATTGGCCTCACTAGGTCTAATTGTCCTAATTTGGACTCAATTTTCCAAATTGGCCAAATTGGCCTCAATTGGCATCAATTGGCCTAATTGGCCCCAATTGGACTAATTGGCTTAATTGGCTGCAATTGGCATAATTGGACTAAATTGGCCTCAATTTGAATCAATTGGCCTAATGGGCCTAACTGGCCTCAATTTTCCAAATTGGCCTCAATTGGCCTAATTTTCTTTAATTGGCTTGATTGGCTTAATTGGCTTCAGTTTGCCTCAATGGGCCTAATTGGAATCAATTTACCCTAACTGGCCTCAATTAGCATAATTCACCCCATTTGGCCTAATTGGTCTCAATTGACCTAATTGGCCTCATTTCACCTCAATTCCCCTCAATTGGCCTCAATTGGACACAAGAGGCCTTAATTGGACACAAGTGGCCTCAATTGGCCTCAATTGGGCTAATCGGCCTAATTGGCCTCAATTGGCCTCAATTGGCCTCAATTAGACTAATTGGCCTCAACTGTCCTCAATTGGCCTCAATTGGCCTAATTGGCCTTAATGACCTAATTGGCCTCAATTGGCATAATTAGACTCAATTATCCTCATTTGGCCTAATTGACCTCAATTGACCTCAATGGGCTTCCATTAGACACAATTGGTCTCAATTGGTCCCAATTGTCCTAATTGGACTCAATTGGCCTCAATTGAACTCAATTGGCCTAATTGGCCTCAATTGGACTCAATTGGTCTCAATTGCCCACAATTGGCCTCAATTTGACTAATTGGTCTCAATTGGACTCAAGTGGCCTAATTGGCATCAATTGGACATAAATAGCCTAATTGGCCTCAATTGGGTGTAATTTTACTCAATTGGCCTCAATTTACTCCAATTAGCTCCAATTGGCCCTAATTTGGCATAATTGGACTAATTAGACTCAATGGGGCCCAATTAGCCTCAATTACCCTAACTGGAATCAATTGGCCGAATTGGCCTCAATTTTCCTTAATTTGACTCAATTGGCCTAATTAGAGTAATTGGCCTCAATTAGCATCAATTGGCCTCAATTGACCTGAATTGACCTCAATTGGCCTCAACTGGCCTTAATTGTCCTCAAGTCGGCTCAATTGTCCTCAATTGATCTCATTGCCTCAATTGCTCTCAATTGGGCTCAATTGCCCTCAATTGCCCTCAATTGGTTCCAATTGGCCTCAACTGGCCGAATTGGCCTAAATTGGCATCAATTGGCCTCAACTGGACCAATTGGCCTCAACTGTCCTAATTGGCCTCAATTGGCCTTAGTTGGCTTTATTGTTATAATTAGCCTCAATTGGAATCAGTTGTCCCAATTGGTCTCAATGGATCTAATTCGGCTCAATTGGCCTCAATTGTCCCCAATTGGCCTAATTGTCCTCAATTGGCCTAATTGGACCCAATTGGTAGAATTGGACTTAATTGGTCAAGTTGGACTCAATCGGTCTAATTGGACTCAATTGGCTGAATTGACATAATTGGACTCAATTGGCCCCAATCATTCTAGTTGACATCAATTGGCCTAACAGTCCTCAATTGTCCTCAATTGCCTAATTCGACACAATTGGACACAATTTTCCTCAATTGGCCTCAATTGGCCTCAATTCACCTAGTTACACAAATTGTTATCAATTGCTATCAATTGGTCCAATTGGCCTTAATGGGTCTCAATTGGCCAAATTGGCCTAGTTGGCCTCAATTGGCCTCAATTGGGCCCAATTGGCATAATTGGCCTCAATTGGCCCCAATTGGACACAATTGGCCTAATTGACCCCAATTGGCCTCAATATGCATAATTGGCCTCAATTGGCCTTAATTGGCCTCAAAATGCCTAATTGGTTTCAATTGGAAAATATTAGCCCAAATTTGCCTCATAAACATCAATTGGCCTTAATTAGGCTCAACTGGCCTCAATTGGCCTAATTGGCGTAATTGACCACAATTATCCTCAATTGGCCTCAATTGGTCTCAATTAACCTCAATTGGCCTCAATTCTTTTAGTTGACCTAATTGGACTCAATTGGCATCAATTGGACTAATTGGCCTCAATGGGTCTCAATTGGCCAAATTGGCCTTAATTGACCTCAATTGGACTAATTGGCCTAATTTGCCTCAATTGGACTCAATTGGCATAATTGGCCTCGATTGGCCCCAATTGGCCTCAATATGCCTAATTGGCCTCAATTGGCCACTATTGGCCTAAATTTTCCTCATTAGCATCAATTGTCCACTATTAGCCTAATTCGCCTCAATCAGCCTCAATTGGACTCAATTGGCATCAATTGGGCTCAGTGGGGCTCAGTGGGCCTCAATTGGCCTCATTTGGCATAATCGGCAAAATTGGTCTAATTGGCCTCAAATGACATCAATTTGCCTCAAATGGCCCCGGTTGGCCACAATTGACCTCAGTTGGCCTAATTTGGTACAATTGGCCTCAATTGGCCTAATTGGCGTAATTGTTCAAACTGGCCTCAATTGGCCCCAATTGGCCTCAATTAGCCTCAATTGGCCTCAATTGGCCGCAATTGGCCTCAATTAGCCTTGATTAGAATAATTGGTCTCAATTAGCCTCAATCGATCTCAATTGGCCTAATTGGGATCAATTGGCTAATTGGCCTCAAATACCTCAATTTGGCCTCAATTGGCATCAAATGGCCTCATTTGGCCATATTGGCCTAAATTGGCATAATTTATTAATTGGCATCAATTGGGGTAATGTTCCTCAATCAAACTCAGTTGTCCTAATTGGTCGAATTGGACTAATTGTCCTAATTGGGTTTAGTTGGCCTCAGTTGGCTGCAATTGACCTAATTGGCCTCAATTGTCCTCAATTAGACTCAATTGTCCTCAATTGGACTCAATTGTTCTCAATTGGCCTTAAATGGTCTCAGTTAGGCACAATTGGATTCAATTGGTCTAAAGTTGCCTCATTTGGTTTCATTGGCCTCAATTGGCCTAATTGTTCTAATCAACCTCAATTTGCCTCAATTGGCCTCAATTAGTCTCAATTGGCCTCAATTGGAATCAATTGCCCTCAATTGCCCTCAATTGCCCTCAATTGTCCCCAATTGGCCTAATTCACCTCAATTCGGCTCAATTGACCTAAATTAGCCTCAAATGACCTCAATTAGCCTCAATTGAATTAATTGGCCACAATTGGTCTCAATTAGCCCCAATTGGCCTCAATTTCATTCAATTGGACTCTATTGGCCTAATTGGCCTAATTGGCCTCAATTGGCTTCAATTGCTCACAATTCTCCCAATTGGCCTATATGGGCCTAATTGGCCTTAATTGGCCTCAATTGGCCTCAATTGGCCTAATTGGCCTCAATTGGCCTCAATTGGGCTCTACCGGATTAATGAGCCTCAAATGGCCTCAATTGGTCTCAATTGTCCTAATTAGGCTCATTTAACCACAACTAGCCTCAATTGACCTCAATTAGCTGTAATTAGCCTCAATTTTTCTCAATTGGCCAAACTAACATCAATCTGTCTCAATTGACCTCAATTGGCTTAATTGGCCACAATTGGCATCAATTCGCTTAATTGGTCTAATTGGCCTCTATTTTACTCAATTAGCATAAATTGGCACAATTGGACTAATTGGACACAATTGGGATCAATTGGCCCCAATTACTCCCAATTGGCCTCAATTTGTCTAAGTTGCCATAATTGGTCTCAATCGGCCTCAATTGGTCTAATTGGCCTCAACTTGCCTCAATTGGCCTTAGTTAGCCTCAATTAGAATCAATTGGCGTAATTGGCCTCAATTAACGTCAATTGGCCTAATTAGCCTCAGTTAGCCACAATTGGCCTCAATTGGTATCAATTGCTTAATTGGCCTCAATTGGACTCAACTACCCCAATGGGCCTAAATTGGCCTTAATTTGTCTCAATTGGCCTAAATTGACCTAATTGGCATCAATTGGCATCAATTGGCCTCATTGGGCTCAGTAGGCCTCAATAGGCCTAATTGGCCTCTATTGTCTTCAATTGGTCTAATATTAGCCTCAATTGACATCAATTGGCCTTAATGTGCCTCAATTGGTCACAATTGGTCTCAATTGGCTTCAACTGACCTCAATTGACCTTAATTGTCCTCAATCACCCTCAATTGGCTTGATTGGCCAAACTGGCCTCAACTGGCCTCAATTGGCCTCAATTGTTCTTAATTGTCCTCAATAGGTCTCAATTAGCCGTAATTTTCCTCAATTGGCCAAACCGACCTCAATTAGCATAATTCACCCTAATTGGCCTAATTGGTCTCAATTGACCTAATTGACCTCAATTCACCTGAATTCACCTCAATTGGCCTCAATTGGACACAAGAGGCCTCAATTGGACATAAGTGGCATCAATTGGCTTCAATTGGCCTAATCGGCCTAATTGGCCTCAATTCGCCTTAATTGGCCTCAATTAGAATAATTGGCCTAGTTGGCCTCAACTGTCCTCAATTGGCCTCAATTGGCCTAATTGGCCTCAATGATGTAATTGGCCTCAATTGGCTTAATTAGCCTCAATTATCCTCATTTGGCCTAACTAACCTCAATTTACCTTAGTGGGCTTCCATTGGGCACAATTAGTCTCAATTGGTCCCAATTGTCCTAATTGGACTCAATTGGCCTCAATTGAACTCAATTGGCCTAATTGGCCTCAATTGGCCTCAATTGGTCTCAATTACCCACAATTGGCCTCAATTGGAATAATTGGTCTCAATTGGCCTCAAGTGGCCTAATTGGCATCAATTGGACATAAATAGCCTAATTGGCCTCAATTGGGTGTAATTTTACTCAACTGGGCTCAATTGGCTCCAATTAGCCCCAATTGGACCTAATTTGTCTTAATTGGACTAATTAGACTCAATTTGGCTCAATTAGCCTCAATTAGCCTAATTGGATTCAATTGGCCAAATTGGACTCAATTTTCCTTAATTTGACTCAATTAGCCTAATTAGAGTAATTGGCCTCAGTTTTCCTCAATTCGCCTTAATTGGTCTTAATTGGCCTAATTGTCATCAATTGACTTTAATTGGCCTCAATTAGTATCAATTGGCCTCAATTGACCTGAATTGACCTCAATTTGCCTCAACTGGCCTTAATTGTCCTCAATTCGGCTCAATTATCCTCAATTGATCTCATTACCTCAATTGGTCTCAGTTGGGCTCAATTGACCTCAATTGCCCTCAATTGGTTCTAATTGGCCTCAATTGGCTGAATTGGCCTAAATTGGCATCAATTGGCCTCAACTATCCCAATTGGACTCAACTGGCCTAATTGGCCTCAATAGACCTTAATTGGCTCTATTGTCATAATTGGCCTCAATAGGAATCAATTGTCCCAATTGGTCTCAATGGGTCTAATTCGGATCAATTGGCCTCAATTGGCCTCAATTTGCCTCAATTGGTCTCAATTGGGCAAATTCTCCAAATTGGCCAAATTCTCCAAATTGACCTCAATTGGCCTAATTGGCCTAATTGTCCTCAATTGGCCTAATTGGACCCTATTGGTCTAATTGGACTCAATTTATATAATTGGACTCAATTGGTGTAATTGGACTCAATTAGCCTAAATTGTACTAATTGACTTAATTGGACTCAATTGGCCTCAATCTTCCATGTTGACATCAATTGGCCTAATAGTCCTCAATTTGGATCAATTGCCTAATTACCCACAATTGGGCTTAATTGTCCTCAATTGGCCTCAATTCTCTTAGTTACCCTAATTGGTATCAATTGGTATCAATTGGTCTAATTGGCCTTAATAGGTCTCAATTGGCCTAATTGCCCTCAATTGGCCTCAATTGGGCTCAATTGGCATAATTGGCCTCAATTGGACACAATTGGCCTAATTGGCCCCAATTGGGCTCCATATGCATAATTGGCCTCAATTGGCCTCAATTGGACTCAAAATGCTTAATTGGCCTCAATTGGAAACTATTAGCCCAAATTTTCCTCATTGACATCAATTGGCCTTAATTAGGCTCAACTGGCCTCAATTGGACTAATTGGCGTAATTGACCATAATTAGCCTCAATTGGCCTCAATTAGCCTCAATTAACCTCAATTGGCCTAATTGGAATCACTTGACCTCAATTAGCCTAATTCGCCTCAATTCATCTCAATTGGACTCAATTGGCCCAAATTGGCCCCATTTGGCCTCAATTGCCTTGAATTGGCCTCAATACGGCTCAATTGGCCTCAGTTGGGCTGAGTTGGCCCCAATGTGCCTCAATTGGCCTCACTTGGTGTAATTGGCCTAATTCACCTCAATTGGTCTCAATTGGCCTCAATTGGGCCCAATAGGACTCAATTGTCCTCAATTGGTGCCAATTGGCCAAATTGGCCTCAATTGGCCATAATTAGCCGTAATTATTCTAATTACCCTCAATTGGACTCAATTGGATTCAATTGGCCTCAATTGGCCTAACTGGTCTCAATTGGCTTTAATTGGCATCATTGGCCTCAATTGGCCTCAATAGGCCTAATTAGCCTCAATTGGCCAAAATTAGTCTCAATTGGATGAATTAGACTCAATTGGCATCAGTTGGCCTCAATTGGCTCAATTGTGCTCAATTGGTTATAATTGGCCCCAATTGGCCTCACTTGGCCTCAATTGGCCTCAATTGGCCTCAATTTGACTCAGTTGGAGTAATTGGCCTCAAATGGCCACAATTAACCTTAATTGATCTCAATTTTCCTCAATTGGCCTAATTGTCTTAATTTGCCTCAATTAGCCTAATTTCCCTTAATTGGCCTAATTAGCCTCATCTGGCCTCATTTGGAATTAATTGGGATAATTGGCTTAATTGGACTCAATTGGTCTAATTGAACTAAATTTGCCTCAATTTGCCTCAATTTGCCTCAATTAACCAAATATGCCTAATTGGCCTCAATTGGCCTAATTGAGTTCAATTGACCTCAAATTGGAAACAACTTGCCTCAATTGGCCTAATTGGCCACAATTGGTCTAATTGGCCTCAATTAGGCTTAGTTGGCCTAATTGACCTAAATTGGCCTCAATTGGCCCCAATTGTCATCAATTGGTCTCAATTGGATTCAATTGGCATCAAATGGCATCAATTGGAATCAATTGGCCACAATTTGATACAATGGGAATTATTGGCCTCAATTGGCATCAATTGGCATCAATAGACCTCAGTTGGCCTAATTGGCCTCAATTTACAATATTGATCTAATTGGCCTCAATTGGCCTAATTGAACACAATGGGCCTCGATTGGCCTAATTTTCTTAATTGGATCAATTGGCCTCAATTGGACTTAATTGGCCTCAATTGGCCTAATTGGCCTCAATTGTCCTTAATTGGTCTCAATTGGCCTAATTGGATTAATTGGCCTCAATTGGCCTAATTGACTTAATTTCCCCCAATTGGCCTTAATTAGACTCTGCCTAATTGGCCTTTATTGGCCTAGTTGGCCTCAATTTTCCTAATTGGACTCAATTAGACTCAATTAAACACAATTGGCCAAATTGGTCAAATTGTCCTTATTGGAATTAATTGACCTCAATTTTCTTAATTAACCTAATTGGCCTCCAAAGGTCTCAATTGGCCTCAATAAGGCTAATTGGTCTCAATTGGCCAGATTTTCCTCAATTTCCTTAATTGGGTTCAATTGGAATCAAATGGAATTAATTGGAAGAATTGGCCTAATTGGCCTCAATTGACCTCAATTGGTCTCAACTGACCTAATTGGCCTAATTGGGATCAATTGGACTTAATGTCCTTAATTGGACTAATTGGCCTAATTCAGCTCAATTGATCTCAATTTCCCCAAATTGGCATCAATTGGCCTCAATTGGCCTAATTGGCATCAATTGACCTTAATTGGCCTTAATAGGCCACAATTGTCCTTAATTCTCCTTAATTGGCCTAACTAGCCTAATTGGCTCAATGAGAATCAATTTTCCTAATTATCCTCAATTGGGATAAATTTTCTTAATGAGCCTCAATTTGTCTCATCAGCCTAATTTGCCTCAATTGATCTAATTGGACTTAATCGGTCTCAACTGGCCTCAAATTTCCTCAATTTGCCAAATTGGCATTAGTTGGCCTTAATTGGACTCAATTAGGACCAGTTGGACTAATTGGCCTCAAATGGCCATAATTGGCCTCAATTCGCCTCAATTCGCCACACTTGTCCTAATTGTCCTAAATTGGCCTCAATTGGCATCAATTGGCATTAATTGGCCTAATTGGCCTCTATTGTCCTAATTTGCTTAGTGGGCTAATTGGACTAAATTGACCTCAATTTGCCTCAATTAGCCTAATGGGCATAACTGGTGTCAATTGGCCTCAATTGACCTAATTTTCCTCAATTAGACTAATTGGCTTAATTTGCTTCAATTGGACTCAATAGGACTAATTGGGCTCAATTTACCTCAATTTGCCTCAATTTTCCTCAATTGGCCTAATTGGACACAATTGGACTAATGAGATTAATTGGCTCAATTGGCTTAATTGGCCTCAATTGGGTTAATTGGGCTCAATTGGTCTATTGCCCTCAATTGGCCTAGTTGGACTCAATTGGACTCAATTGGCTTCAATTGGCCTCAATGGGACTCATTGGAAAAATTGGCCCCAATTAGCCTAATTAGCTTCAACTGGCCGCAATTGGCCTAAATTTTCCTAATTGGCCTAGAGAGCCTCAATTGACCACAATGGACCCAATTGGCCTAATTGAACTAATTGGCTCAAATGGTCTAATTGGCCTCAAATGACTAATTGAATTCAATTGGCCAAATTTCCCTCAATTCGCCTCAATTGGCCTCAACTGTGTTTATTGGCCTAATTGGCCCCAATTGGCCTCAATTGGCATCAATTGGCATCAATTGGCCTAATTTTCCCAATTGACCTCAATTGGCCTCTATTTGCCTCAATTGTCCATAATTGGCCTCAATTGGCCTTATTATCTTCAATTGGCCTCAATTCGCCTAATTCACCTTAATTCGCCTAATTCGCCTCAATTGGCCTAAGTGGCCTCAATTCGCCTCATTTTTCCTCAATTGGCATAATTGGCCTCAATTGGATTCAATTGGCCTAATTTTCTAATTGGCAACAATTGGCCTCAATTGGGTCAATTAGTCTAATTGGCCTCAATTGGCCTCAATTAGACTCAATTGGACTCAATTGGACTAGTTGGATTCAATTCGCCTCAATGGGCCTCAATTGGCCTTAAGTGTCCAAATTGGAATAATTCTTATAATTAGCCTAATTGCCATCATTTGGCATCATTGGCCTCAATTGTGCTCAATTGGGATCAATTGGACTAATTGGCCTTAATTGGACCTAATTGGCCTCCATTATCTGAATTGGACTCAATTGGCTTAAATTGGCTACAATTAGCCTAATTGGTCTAAATTGACCTCAAGTGACAGGAATTGCCCACAATTGGCCTAATTAGCCTCAATTGTCCCCAATTGGCCTTAATTGGCCTCAACTGGCCCTAATTGGACTCAATTGGCATCAATTGGCCCCAATTGGCCACAACTGAAATTAATTGGCCTCATTTACCTCAATTAGATATAATTTTCCTCAATTGGCCTAATTAATCTCATTTGGCCTCAGTTAGCCTCAATTGGCCTTAGTTGGCCGTAATTGGCCTCAAATTGCCTTAATTATCACCAATTTTTCTAATTGGACTCAAATGGGCTCAATTTGTGTCAATTGGCTTAATTGCCCTAGTTGGCTCAATTTGTCTCAATTGGATTAATTTTCCTAAATTGACATCAACTGGCATCAATTGGCCTCAATTGTCTCAATTAGGATTAATTTTCCCCAATTGGACTCAATTAGCTTTAATTGTCCTCAATTGGCCTAATTGGCCTAATTGGTCACAATTTGGCTCAATTGGCCTAATTGGGCTCAATTCGCCTCAATTGGCCTTAATTGGCCTCAATTGGCCTCAATTGGCCTCAATTGGCCTCAATTGGACTAATTGGAAAAATTGGACTCAATTAGCCTTAAATGGGCTCAACTGGCCTCAATTGCGCTCAATGGGCCTCAAATGGCATAATTGGGCTCAACTGGCATCAAATGTCCCTAATTGGCCTCAATTTGAATAATTGGACTAATTGGCCTCAATTGGGTTTGATTGGTCTATATGGCCTTCATTGGTCTAATTGGCCTCAATTGGCTAAATTGGCCTCAATTGGCCTCAATTAGCCTAATTGGCCTCAATAGGCCTCAATTGGCATCAATTGTCCTAATTGGAATCAATTGGCATAATTGGCCACATTTGATGTAAATTTTTCTTAATTAACCTAATTGGACTAATTGGCCTCAATTGGCCTCAATTGGATTCATGGGCCTCAATTAGTCTAACTGGATTCAATTGGCCGCAATTAGCCACAATTGGTCTCAATTGGCCTCAATTGGTCTCAAGTGGCCTAATTGGCCTCAATTGACCTAATTCGCCTGAATTGTGCTCAATTGGCACAATCAGCCAAATTGGCATAATTGGCCTCAATTGTTGGGACCACTTTGTGTTTGAAGATTGTATTTGTTGTCAACAGTTGTCAATGCTGGTCAAAATGAAGAAGGAGATGAAGAAGGACTCCAAATTTAATGGAGATCGACTGAAGTGAGGATGCCTGTAGAATTTTTATGTAATCATAGCATTGAATGTCAGGCTTGGGAAATTCTCCATGAAGTAAATTCAGACAATTGTTGAATTGATCCTAAGTTCAAAGACCTTGTGTCAAAGGTGAAACATTGTTTACAACAATGAATAAAGGAGAAGTATCATCCATTTGAGGATGATTGGAGCAGAATGGTGAAGTATCATCTATCTAAGGATGGTTGAAGAAGAATGAGTATTTGAAGAAGACAATGCAATGATTCATGATTGCATGTGAACCATGCAAGATCTTACTTGAAGAATAGAATCACATGATTTGCAGAATGATGGTTATAAAGATGAGAGAATGTGGAAGGGCTTGATATTCTGAGGTAGCCATGCATTTCGCATTATATTCTAAATCAGACGATGCATTGCTGGTATGTATTTCACACATATCATGAGTTAGGAGAAGTTGTGATGCAAGCCTTATGAAGGAAAGGGGGAGAAATGATGATGCCAGTCATATAAAGTTTTGATTGGGAGGAATGATGCTACTGGGGGATAGGGAAGTTTCAGTTCCCATTGCAACTCTGACGATGCTAAAGCTGATCTATCGAAGGATAAATATCACGATAGTGGGATTCATTATAAGTGCAGAAGAATGGTTATGGGAAGTAGTGAAGAGAGAAAATGACAAAGAAATGGACAATCTGGGGATGGCAGAAAAGCACAGTTTAAGGTGGCGTCATTTTCCAGTGTTTTCCAAATTTTAGGGCTTGAAAATCGGAAGATGAAGAAATATTTTTGGCAATGGATGGAGCATGAAAGATTGAAGATGGTTTAGATTTTTGCATGCAAGGCATGATTCAACCTCAGGACATTTAAAAATGATAAAGGCATGGAGTGCATGGAAATTTAGGCATGTTGCACGCAAAAATAAAGTGGTGCGCGCAATATATGTGGGCTGCGCGAAATAGTAGCGGGTTGCGCGAAATAGTAGCGGGTTGCGCGAAATATCTGCGGGATGCGTGAAATAGAGGAATTATATTTTTCGCGCAAAAGATGTTTTGAGATCAGAAGCTCGAAAATTTTCAAAGGCATGAGCTGCGCGAAAAATTGGATCATTGTGCGAAATATCTGCGGGATGCGCGAAAAAGAGGAATGATGTTTTTCGCGCAAAAGGTGTTTCGAGATCAGAAGCTCAAAAAATTTCAAAGGCATGAGCTGCGCGAAAAATTGGATCATTGCACGAAATACGATGTCGCGTGAAAGGATGAATTTGCGCGCAATATGGAATGCGGTGTGGAATTTTTCGCGCAATTGGTGCTTCATGATTATAAGAATGAAAAATGGCAAAGGCATGAGGTGCGCGCAATATTGAATCATGGAACGAAATATGAAGTTGCATGAAAGAGTTTTTCGGCGCATAAAGGAGGTTTTACGCGCAGATTAGTGTTTTTCGCGCGGGGTCAAAATTGCCTATAAATATGAGGCTAACCCTCCCCATATGGATGTCTCGACACATAGACAAATCCCGAGCTCTGACGTGCGAAAAAAAATTGAAGTATAGAGTATTGCGCGAAAAGCAGAAGTGTTACGTGGAAAATAAACTGCTGCGCGAAATAAGAAGTTCTGTGCGAAAAAGAAGAGTTGCACGAAAAAGGTTTTTCTCGCCAAAAGGGGTTTTTACGCGCAAGGCTTGAATTTTACGCGCAAGTCTCCTAGAAGGGTACGCGAAAAATTTGGGGGTCCTGCGGGCATTCTATAGGTGCATAGCACTCTCGAAGCAGCTTTGCGAAGAAGAAAGAACTGTGAACCATTCGGTTTCACAAAGAGAAGTTGAACTGCACTCACACGACTGGTGTTTAACACTATCGTCGTGCATTGTGAATTGAAGAATAAGAAGATGTGCAACTGAATTCATATCTGCACCAAGGAAGAAGTTAGTATACCAATACACTCCTGTATTGGTATTGAGAATTGAAGAAAGAGATTAAGACACTGTAATTATACTGTGTCAAGGAGAAAGAAGAGAAGAAGAAGAACAGAGTATGCCCAACTGAAGGCTGACAATTATTCAGAGCAGTTTAATTCTGATGATGCTAAGATGAGCTGGTCTTCATCATTCTGATAATCAAAACGGGAGTTTTTTATTCCAGCAGATTGAAGCAGAAGCGATCTCAGTGTAGCTAGTTTTGCACTGAAGAAGAAGGGGAAGAAGATTGTGCAGCTTTCAGGTTTGTTGTAGAGAAATAAGTGGTTGTTTACCTGCATGCTGCTGGGTAGGTAATAATTGAATAGAAGAAGAACAAAGTAGCACTATGACATACAATAGGTCTCAACAGGTTAAAGATTCTTTTGGTGTTGCAAACTCTTTTAACAGAGAGAAGACTATCTTCATAGGCAGTATAAAGAACCAGCTAGAGGCTACAAGAGACTGTCTTCATAGGCAGTATAAAGAACCAGCTAGAGGCTGCAAGTTGGACTAGGCTTTCACCAGTCCAGGGAAGAGGATTGTTTCCCACCCCCCTCCAAAGTGTAGGGACTCACACTGGCTAGAGGATTGTTTTCTTAGCCACTCCATTGTAACAGCATTTTACATTATAATGGAGAATCCATGCACTGGTCATCCCCATGCATGGAAAGGATGTAGCTGCTCTTATTGAGTGGTGAACCTTGTAAAAATATCTTGTGCATATCTTTACCGCTTTCTATTATTGCATGCGACAGGGAAAAGAGAATAAGAGAATCAAGATCCTAACAGGTCTAGAGGTACAGGGATAAAAGTTCGAATTGGTTTAAAAAATCCCCAACACTGATTCACCCCCCTCTCAGTGTTAGGTATATCCCAATCTGGTCCTCTCATCAATTTGGTTCAATTGGGCTCAATTAGGTGAATTAGCCCTAAGTGGCCATAGTTGGTCTCAATTGGCCTAATTGGCCCCAGTCGGCCCCAATTGGTCTCAATTGGCCTTAATTGGCGTAATTGGCCTCAATTGACCACAATTGGCCTCATGTGGCCTCAATTGGCCTCAATTTGCCTCAATTGGTCTCAATTGACCACATTGGCCTGAATTGGATTTAATTAGGCTCAATTGGCCTAATTGGAAAAATTCGTGTCAATTGGCTTTAAATGGCATCAATTCGTCTCAAATGGCCAAAAATGGCCTCAATTGCCCTCAATTTCCATCAATTGGCCCCAATTGGCATCAATTGACATCAATTGGCATATGGGCCTCAATTTTCCTCAATTGGCCTCAATTGGCCTAATTGGCCTCAATTGTCCAAATTGGCCTAAATTGGCCGCAATTGGCCTAATTGCCCTCACTTGGCCTCACTTGGCCTAGCAAGCCTAATTGGTCTCAATTGGCCTAATTGGAATCAATTGGCCTCAAATGGTCTCGGTTGGCCTCTATTGGCAGTGATTGACATCAATTGGAATAAATTGGCCTAACTGGGTCTAATTGGCCTCAATTGGTCTAATTGTTCTCAATTGGCTCAATTGGCCTCAATTGGCTCAATTGGCCTCAATTGGCCTCAATTTTCCTCAATTAGAACAATTGGAATAATTAGTTTCAATTTGCCTGAATTGGCCTCAATTGCCTAATTGGCCTTAATTGGTCTCAATTGGCCTAATTGCCATCAATTGGCATACTTGGCCTAATTAGTCTCAACTATCCTCAATTGGCCTCAATTTCCCTCAATTACACTAATTTGTTTTAATTGGCCTTAATTTTCCTCAATTGGTCTAATTGTCTTCAATTAGTCTCAATTGGACTAATTGGTGTAATTTCCCTCAATTGGCATCAATTGGTCCCAATTGGAAAAATTGGCATCAATTGGCCAAATTCTCCACTATTTTCCTAATTTGCCTCAATTGGCCTCAACGGGACTTAGTTGGCCGAATTGGCCAAATTGGCCCAATTGGCCCAATTGGCCCAATTGGCCCAATTGGCCTCAATTGGCCTCAGTTGGCCTTAATTGGCCTCATTGGCCTTAATTGGACTCAATTGGCCTCAATTCACCTCAATTTGCCTCTCTTGCCCTCAATAGGACTAATTGGAATAATTTTCCTTAATTGGGCTCAATTGGGGTCAATTGGGCAAATTGGCCCAATTGGTGTGAATTGGCCTCAATTTTCCAAATTTGCTAAATTTTACTCAATTGGCTTCAATTGGCCTAAATTTTCCTCAATTGGACTTATAAGCCTAATGGGACTCAATTGGAATCAATTGGACTAATTGATCTCAATTGGCCTCAATTAGCCTTAAATGGCCTAATTGACCTAATTAGCCTATTTGGCCTCAATGGAGCTCAATTGGCCTAATTGGCTTCAATTGATTTCAATTGACATAATTAACCCCAATTAGCTTCAATTTTCCTAATTGGCCTCAATTAGCCTCAATTGGCCTCAATTGGCCCAATTGAACTCAATTGGTTTCAACTGGCCTCAATTATCATTCATGTGCCTTAATTGGCCTATTGGCCTAATCGGACTCGATTGGTCTCAATTGTACTCAATTGGCCACAATTTTACTCAATTGGCCTAACTGGCCCCAATTATACTCAATTGGCCTATTTGACCTCAATTGGTCTAATTGGCCTAATTGGTCCCAATTAGCCTAATTGGCCTCAATTAGCTTAATTGGCCTCAAATGGCCTAATTGGCCTCAAATAGCCTAATTGGGCTAATTAACCTATGTTGCTCTCAATTAGCCTCAATTGGCCTAATTGGCCTCATTTGCCTCAATTACCCTCAATTGGTCAAAGTGACCTAATTGGTCTAATTGACCTCAATTGGACTAATTAGCCTTGATTGGGCTCAATTAGACTCAATTGGCCTTAGGGGACCCAATTGTTTGAATTATCCTCAATTAGCCTCAATTGGCCTTAATTAGCGTTAATTGGCCTCAATTGACCTGATTGACCTCAATTGGTCTAATTGGCCTCAATTGGCCTCAATTGGACTAAATTAGACTCATTGGGGATAATGGGCCTAATTGACCTCAATTGGCCTCAATTGGTCTAATCGGCCTAATTTCTCTAATCGACCTAATTGGCTGCTATTGGCTTTAATTGGCCTAACTGACCTACTTGGCCTCAATTGGCCACAATTAGCCTCAATTGGCCTCAATTGGCCTCAATTGGACTCAATTAGACTCAATTGTACTCAATTGACTTAATTAGACTAATTGACCTCAATTGGCCTTAATTTGCCTAATTTTACTAATTGGACTAAATTGGGCCCAAATGCCCTAATTGGCCTCAATTGTCTTAAATTGATCCAATTGTCCTGATTGGCCCCAAGTAGCCTCAATTGGACTCAATTTGTCTCATTGGCCTAATTGCTCTGAATTGGCCTTAATTAACCTAATTGGGGTCAATTTCCTCAATTGGCCTCAATTGACCTAACTAGCCTTAATTAGCCTAATTGGCCTCAATTGGCATCAATTGGACTTAATTGGAATCAATTGGCCTCATTGACTTTGTTGGCCTCAATTGGTATTAATGGGCCTAATTGGGCTCAATTAGCCTCAATTGGACAAATTAGCCTCAATTGATCCAGTTGACCTCAATTGGCCTCAATTATCCTTAATTGGCCTTAATTGGCCTCGATTGGCCTATAGACTTAGCTAACTCAATCAGGCTCAATTAGATTCAATTGGTCTAATTGGCCTCAGTTGGCCTAATTGGCCTAAATGGTCTAAATTGGCATAATTGCTCTCAATTGGCCTAATTGGCCAAAATGGCCTCAATTAGTATCAATTGGATTCATTTGGCCTCAATTGGTCCAATTGGTCTCAATTGGCCGCAATTGACCTCAATTGGCCCCAATTGCTCTCAATTTTCCCCAATTGGTCTCAATTGGTCTAATTGGACTAATTGGCCTCAATTAGCCTAATATGCCTCAATTAGACAAAGTGGCCTCAATTGGTCTCATTTGGACTCAAGTGGCCTCATTACCATAATTGGCATAAGTGGCATAATTGGCCTCAATCATCCAAACAAGCCAAATAGGCATCAGTTGGCCTCAATTGGCCTAATTGGCCTCAGTTTGCCTTAATTATCTGTAATTGGCCTTATTAGTCTAAATTGGGCTCAATTGGCCGCAATTGGCCTCAATAGGCCTAATTACCCTCAATTTCCCCCAATTGGCCTCAATTAGCCTTAATTGACCTCAAATGGTACCAATTAGTTGCAATTTTCCTCAATTAGCCTAATTCGCCTCAATGTGCCTCAATTAGCCTCAATTAGCTTCAATTAACCCCAATTAGACCCAATTGGACCAACTGGTCTCAATTGGCCAAATTGACCTCAATTGGCCTAATTTTCCCAACTGGCCTCAATTTGGCTCAATATGCTCAATTGGTCTCAATTGGCCTAATTAGCCTCAATTTTCCTTAATTGGCCTCAATTGGGCTCAATTGGCCTAAATTGGGCTCAATTGGCCTAATTGGCCTCAATTTGCCTTAATTTGTCTCAATTGGCAACACTGGCCTCATTTTTCCTAATTGGCATTAATGAGACACAATTGGTCTCAATTTGTATCAATTGGCCTAAATTGGTTGTAATTTGGCTCAATTGGCCTAATTGGACTAATCAGACTCAATTGGCCTCAACTAGCCTCAATTTGCCTCAATTGGCCTCATTTGACTTCAATTGGCATAATTTGCCTCAATTGGTTGCAATTGGCCTCAAGTGGCCTAATTGGCCTCAATTGGCCTCAATTGGACTCAATTGGCCTTATTCGTCTCAATTGGTTTAATTTCCCTCAATTGTCCTAATTGGCTTCAATTGGCCTCAATTCGCATAATTGGCCCTAATTGGCAGCAATTGGCCCCAATTGGCAGCAATTGGCCTCAATTGGCCTAATTTGCCTCAATTGGCCTCAATTGGACTAATTGGCCTCAATCAATCTCAATTGGCCTTAATTAGACTCAATTGGCCTGAATTAGGCTAATTGGTCTCAATTGGACTCAATTGGCCACAATTAGGCTTAATTGTCCTTAATTTGAAAAATTGGCCTAATTAGCCTCAATTGGCCGCAATTGGCTGCAATTGGTTGCAATTGGCCACAATTTGCCTCAATTGGTCTCAATTGGCCACATTGACCTGAATTGGGCTCAATTGTACTCAATTGGACTAATTGGCCTCAATTAGCATTAATTGGAATCAATAGGCCTCAATTGACCTCTATTTGCCCTAATTAGCCTCAATTGGCTTAATTTGCCTAATTTCCCTCAATTAACTTCAATTGCCCTAATTTTCTTAATTTTCCTAATTCGTCTCAATTGGCCTCGATTGTCCTATTTGGCCTCAATTGGACACAATTGGCCACAATTGACTTCAATTAACCTCAATTAGCCTAATTGGACTATTTTTTTCAATTAGCCTCAATTGGACTAATCGGCTTAATTCGCCTGAATTGGCTTCAATTCGCCTAATTGGCTTAATTCACCTCAATAGGCCTCAATTGGCATAATGGGCCTCAATTGACCAAATTGGCCTCAATTGGCCTTAAATTGCCTCAATTGGCCTACCTATCCTCAATTGACCTAATTGGCCACAGTAGGTCACAATTTCCCTCAATTGGTGTAATTGGCCATAGTGGGCCTCATTTGACCTCAATTGGTGAAATTGGCCTCAATTGGATTCAATTGGCCTCAATATACATCAATTGGCCTCAATTGGCCTCAATTAGCCTCATTTGACCAAATTAGACTAATTGGCCTCAATTGGCCTCAAATGGACAAATTGCTCTAATTGGCCTCAATTGGCCTCAATTGGACTCAGATGGGATGAATAGGGCTCAATTGGCCTAATTGCCCTCAATTGGCCTCAATTGGTTTCAATTGTCCTAATTGGCCTCAATTGGCCTCAATTTGACACAATTGTTCTCATTGGCCTCTATTAGCATAATTAGCATAATTGGCCCTAATTGGCCCCAATTGACCTAATTTGCCTAATTTGCCTTAATTCGCCTCAATTGGCCTTATTGCACTAATTCACCTCAATTGGCCTCAATTAGACCTAATTTTCCTTATTGATCTAATTAGATTAATTGACCAAATTGGCCTCCATTCACTTCAATTGGCCTCAATTGTCTTTAATTGGCCTAATTGTCTCAATTGGTCTCATTTTGATACAATTGACCTCAATTGAGCTCAATTGGGATCAATTAGACCTAATTGGCCTAATTATCCTCAATTATCCTCAATTGGCCTCAATTGGCGTAAATGCCCTCAATGGGCCTCAATTTTCCTTAATTGGCCAAATAGACCTCAATTAGCCTAATTTGGCCAAATTTGGCTCAATTGTCGTCAATTGGCCTCTATGGGCCTCAATTGGCTGAATTGGACTCAATTTCCTCAATTGGCCTGAGTTAGTCTCAATTGGCCTAATTGGCCTAATTGGCCTAATGGGCCTCAGTTGTCCCCAATTGGCCCCAATTGGCCTCAATTGGCCTAATTTGCCTCAACTGGCCTAATTGTCATCAATTGGCCTCAACTGGCCTAAATTGGGATAATGGGCCTCAATTGACCTAAATTGGCCTAAATTGACCTAATTGGCCTCAATTAGCCTCAATTGGCCTCAATTCACCTCAATTGATATCAATTGACCTCAATTGACCTAATTGGTCTCAATTGGCCTCAATTGGTCTCAATTGGCTTCACTTGGCCTCAATTATCCTAAATTGGCCTAATTGGTCCCCATTGGCCTCAATTGGCCTCAATTGGCCCCAATTGGCCTAATTGACCTCCATTGGTCAAATTGGCCTTAATTGTCCTCAATAGGCCTCAATTGACTAAATTGGCCTAATTGGATTCAATTGGCATCAATTGACATAATTGACCTCAATTGGCCTAATTGGCCTCAATTAGCCTTTATTAGCATCAATTGTCCTAATTGGCATAATTGGCCTCAATTGGCATCAATTGGCCTAATTGGTCTTAATTGGCCTCAATTAGACTTAATGGCCTAATTGACCTCAATTGGCTCAATTAGCCAAATTGACCTCAATTGGCCTCAATTAGACTTAGTGGCCTAATTGGCCTCAATTGGCTCAATTAGCCAAATTGGTCTCAATTAGCCTAAATTGGTCTCAATTGACCTAATTGGCCTCAATTGGTCTAAGTTGCCCTCAATTGGACTAAATTGGCCTAATTGGCCTAATTTTCCTTAATTGTCCTCAATTATTCTCAATTGGCTTAATTGGTCTTATAGGCCTCAATTGGCTTAATTGGCCTTAATTTGCTGAATTGACATCAATTGGCCTAAATTGGACAATATTGACCTCAATTGGCCCAATTGGCCTCAATTGTCCCAATTGGCCTCAATTGGCCCAATTGGCCTCAATTGGCCCAATTGGCCTCAATTAGACCCAATTGGCCCAATTATCCTTAATTGGCCACAATTCTCCTAAATTAGCTTGAATTGGCCTCAATTGGCCAAAATTGGCATAATTCACCTCAATTAGTCTATGTGGCCTCAATTGGACTCAATTATTCTCAATTGGCCTAACTCACCTCTAGTGGCATCAATTGGCCCAAATTGGCCTTAACTTGCCTCAACTAGCCTCAATTGGCATCAATTAGCCTCAATTGTCCACAATTTGCCTTAATTGGCTTCAATTGCCCTAATTTGCCCCCACTAACCTTAATTGGCCCCAACTGGCCTTAATTGGCCTCAATTGTCCCTAATTGGACTTCATTGGCCAAATTGGCCTAACTAGCATAATTGGCCTCAATTGGCCTTAATTGGCCTAATTGGCCTCATTTGGCCTCAATATGACTCAATTGGAATCAATTAGCCTAATTCACCTCAATTGGTCTAATTGGACTCAATTGGTCTCAACTAACCTCAATTGGACTCAATTGGCTGAATTGGCCTCATTAGCCTCATTTGCTTCAATTAACCTCAATTGGCCCGATTGGCCTGATTGGCTTAGTTGAACTCAAATGGCCTTAATTAGCCTCAATTGACCTAATTTCCATCAATTGGAATCAATTGGCATCAATTGGCCTAATTGGTCACAGTCGGCCTCAATTGGCCTAATTTGGCTCAATTGGCATAATTGGCCTCAATTGGCCATAATTGATCGCAATTGGCCTCAATTGGCATCAATTCGCATAATTGGGCTCAATTGGCCTAATTGGTATCTATTGGCCTCAATTGGCCTAATTGGCCTCAATTAGTATCATTTGGCCCCAATTGGCCTAATTGGCCTCAATTGGCCTAATTTATCTCAATTTTAATTGGGCAAGTTTGGCTTAATTGACCTCAATTGGGCTCAATTGGCCTCAATAGATCTCAATTGGCCTAATTGGACCTAATATGGATGAATTGAACTAAATTTGGATACATTGACCTAATTGGCCTTAATTTACCTAATTGGACTAATTGGCCTCAATTGGATTCAATTGGCCTAATTGGTCTCAATTAGCATAATTGGACTCAATTGGCCTAATTGGACTAATTGGTCTCAATTGGCCTCAATTGGCTTCAATTTCCCTAATTGGCCTCAATCGGTTCATTGGCCTCAATTGGCCTTTATTCACCATAATTGGTCTCAATTAGCCTAATTGGCCTAAATTGGCCTAAATTGACCTAATTGACCACAATTTCCCACAATTTTCCTAATTGGCCTCATTTGGCCTAATTGGCCTCATTTAGCTTAATGAACTCCATTGGCCTCATTTGCCTTAATTGGTCAAATTGGCCTCAATTGGCCTGAATTGGGCTCAATTTGGATTAATTGGTCACAATTGGCCTAATTGGCCCTAATTGGCCTCAATTGGCTAATTGGCCTTAATTTCCCTCAATTGGTCTCAATTGGCCTATTTGGCCTAATTGGGCTCAATTGTCCACAATTGGCATCATTTGGAATCAATTGGCTAAATTGGCCTAATTGGCCTAATGGGCATAATTTTCCTCAATTGGTCTTAATGGACCTACTTGGCATCAATTGGACTTAATTGTTCTTAATTGGCCTAATTGGCCTAATTGGCCTCAATTACCCTCAATTGGCCTCAATTGTACTTAATTTTTCTCAATTGTCGTAATTGGAATAATTGGCCTCAATTGGCCTCAATTGCACTAATTGGCCTAATTGGGCTTAATTGGGCTCAATTGGCCTCATTGGCTTCAATTACACTCAATTCTCCAAATTGGACTCAATTGGTATCCATTGGCCTTAATTGGCCACAATTTTCCGAATTGGACTAATTGGTCTCAATTGACATCAATTGGTGTCAATTGGCATCAATTGGCCCAATTGGATTCAATTGGCCTTAATTGGCCTAATTGGCCTCAATTGGTCTCAATTGGAAAAATTGGCCTCAGTGGGAATCAATTGGTCGCAATTGTCCTAATTGACCTCAATTTTCCAAATCAACCTAATTGGGCTCAGTTGGCCATAATTTTCCTCATTGGGCACAATTGGACTCAATTGGCCTAACTGGCCTCAATTGGCCTTAATGTCAACTGGTCGACTTGGCCTTAATTTGCCTCAATTTTCTTTGATTGGCATCAATTGGCCTAATTGGCCCCAATTGGATTCAATTACCCTCAATTGGCCTAATTGGTTTAATTTGCCTCAATTCGTCTTAATTGTCCTCTATTGGCCTAATTGGCTTTTATTGGCCTAATTGGCCTCAATTTTCCAAATTGGACAAAATTAGACTCAATTAGACTCAATTGGCCGAATTGGACTAACAGTCTTAATTAGCATTAATTGGCATCAATTGACCTTAATTGGATTAATTAACCTAATTGGCCTCAAAAGGTCTAAATTGGTCTCAATTAGCCTAATTGGTCTCAATTGGCCTAGTTGGCCTCAATTTCTTTAATTGATATCAATTTGACTGAATTGGAAAAAAATTACCTAATTGCCCTCAATTGGCCTCAATTGGTTTTATTTGGACTTATTGGCCTAATTGGGATCAATTGGACTCAATTGGCCTCAATTGGCTTAGTTGGCCTCATTCAGCTCAATTTGCCTCAATTTGCCCAAATTGGCCTCAATTGGCCCCAATTAGCCTAATTGGCCTCAATTGGCCTCAATAGGCCTGAATTGTCCTCAATTGACCACAATTGGCCTAACTGGCCTAACTGGCCTCAATCGAAATCAATTATCCTAATTGGCCTCAATTGGACTCAATTTGCTTAATGAGCCTCATTTTGTCTAACTTGCCTAATTGACCTCAATTGGCCTAAATTTTCCTAATTGGCCTTAATCAGTCTCAATTGGAATCAATTGGCATCAATTGGCCTAATTAGCCTCAATTGGTCTAATTGGTCTCAATTAGCCTCATTTGGGATCAGTTGGACTAATTGGCCTCAAATGGTCACAATTAACCTCAATTGGCGTCAATTGGCCTCACTAGGTCTAATTGTCCTAATTTGGACTCAATTTTCCAAATAGGCCCAATTGGCCTCAATTGGCATCAATTGGCCTAATTGGCCCCAATTGGCCTAATTGGATTAATTGGCTACAATTGGCATAACTGGACTAAATTGGCCTCAATTTGCCTCAATTGGCCTAATGGGCCTAACTGGCCTCAATTGGCGTTAATTTTCCAAATTGGCCTCAATTGGCCCAATTTTCCTTAATGGGCTTGATTGACCTAATTGGCTTCAGTTTTCCTCAATGGGCCTAATTTGAATCAATTTAACTCAATTTACCTCAATTGGCCCATGTGGCCTAACTAGTCTAATTGGCCTCAATTGGCCTAATTGGCATTAATTGGCCTCAAGGGGACTAATTGGCCTCAATTTTTCTAATTATCATTAATTGGCCTCAATTGGACTAATTGGTCTCAATTGGACTAAATTTTCCTAATTAGCATTAGTTGGCCTAATTGGCCAAATTAGCATTAATTGGCCTCAATTTCCCTCAATTTACCTAATTGACCTTAATTGGCCTAATTGGCCTAATTGGCCGAATTGGATTAATTGGCCTCAATGACCTAATTAGTCTCAATGTCTTAATTGTCCTAATTGGCCTAATTTTCCTAATTATACAAATTAAACTCAATGGACCAATTCACCTATTTGGCCTCAATTGGCCAAATTGCCTCAATAGGCCTCAATTTTCCTAACTAGCCTAATTGGACTAATTTACCCAATTTTCCTAACTCGTCTGAGTTGGCCTAATTGGCCTCAATTGGTCTAACTAGCCTTAATTGGCCAAATTTTTTAAAAAATCCTAATTGGATTTAATTGTGATAATTAGCCTAATTGGTCTTAATTGGACTCAATTAGCTTTAATTGGTCTAATTAGCCTCAATTGGGATCAATTGATCTAGTTGGCCTCAATTGATCTAATTGGCCTCAATTGGCCTAATTGGATTCAATTTCCTAATTGGTCTAATTGGCCTCAATTTGATTTAATTAGTTGAATTTTCCTAATTGGCCTTAATGGACTAATTGTCCTAATTAGCATAATTGGTCTTGTTGGTCATAATTGGCCTCAATTAGCCTAATTGTCCTAATTATCCTTATTTGGATAATTGGCCTAATTGGACCAATTAGCTTCAATTGTCATAATTTGCCTCAATTGGACTCAATTGGATGAATTGGATTAATAGGGCTCAATTGGCCTAATTGGACTAATTGGCCAAATTGTCCTCAATTGGCCTCAATTGGTTTAATGGGCCTCAATTATTTTAATTAGTATCAATTAGCCTAATCAGCCTAATTAGACCTAATGGACAAATTATCCTAATTGGTCTAATTGGCCTCAATTCCCCTAATTATCCTAATTGTCCTCAATTGGCCTAATTGTCCACAATTGGTCTCAATTGGCCAAATTGGCCTCAGTTGGCCTCATTGACCCGAATTGGCCTAATAGGCCTAACTAGCTTTAATTTGCCTCTATTGTCCTAATTGGCCTCAATTATTCTATTTGTATTAATTGTCCTAATTAGCGTAATTTGGCCTAAATTAGTTTAAGTGTCCTAATTGGCCTCAATTGGCCAAATTGTCCAAACTAGACGAATTGGACTTAATTGGCTAATTGGCATAATTGGCCTCAATTGGCCAAATTGGCATGTTAGGCCTCAATTGACCTCAATTATCCAAATTTTCCAAATTGGAATTAATTTTCCTAATTGTCCTAATAGTTTTAACTGGTCTCAATTGGCATAATTGGACATAATTGGCCAATTGGCTTAATTTTCCTAATTGGCCTCATTTGGCCTCAATTAATCTAAATGCTCTCAATTGGCCAAGTTACCCAAATAGGTCTCAATTAACCGAAATTGGAGTAATTTTTCTCAATTTTCTTAATTGTACAAATTTTCCTAATGGGCCTAATTGGCTTCAATTGGCATGAATTTTCTTAATTGGCCTCAATTCACCACAATTGGCCTAATTTGCCTAATTAGCCTTAATTGTCCTAATTGGACTTATTGGTCTTAATTGGCCAAATTGGCCTCAATTGACCTGAATTGGCCTCAATTGGCCCCAGTTGGCCTCAATTAACCTAGTTGATCTCAAATGACCAAGTTGGACTCAATTGGCTAATTGGCCACAATTGGACACAATTGGCCTCAATTGGCCCAATTGGACACAATTGGTATCAATTGGCCTCAATTTTCCCAATTGGAATAATTGGTCTCAATTGGCCTAATTTTCTCAATTTGTCTAATTGGCCCAATTGACCTCAATTACCTCAATTGGGCTCAATTGGGCTCAATTGGCCTAATTGGTCTAATTGGTCAAATTGTCCACAATTGGCCTCAACTGACCTCAATTAGCATCAATTGGCTTCAATTGGCCTAATTGGCCTCAATTGGCCTAATTGGAAATAATAATCCTCAGTTGGCCTAATTGGCCTAATTGGACTCTATTAGCCTCAATTGGCCTCAATTGGCCTCAATTTGCCGCATTTGGCCTCATTTGGCCTCAATTGGCCTAATTGGCCTAATTGGATACCATTGGTCTTAATTGTCCTAAATTGGTCTCAATTGGAAATAATTGGACTCAATGGGCCTAATTTTCCTAGTTTGTCTCAATTAGCCTCAAGTGGACTCAATTGGCCTAATTGACCTAATTGCCTTCAATTTATCTTAGTCGGCCCAAATAGGCCTAATTGGACTCAATTGGATTCAATTCACCTAATCAACCTAATTGCCTCGAATTGGATTGAATTGGTCTCACTTTGCCTAATTGGCCTAATTGGACTCAGTTGACCTCAATTGGCCATATTGGCCTTATTGGCCTCAATTGCCCTAATTGGACTCAATTTGCCCCAATTTATCTCAATTAGCCTCAATTTTCCTAATTGGCCTTAATATTCCTAATTAGACTCAATGGTCGAATTGACCTCAATACCATAATTTTCCTAATTTTCCGAATTGGCCTTAATTGCCTAATTGGAATAATTGGCCTAATCGGCTTCAATTTGACTGAATTGGCCTGGATTGGCCTCAATTGGCCTCACTTGGACTCACATGGCCTCAATTCCCCAAATTTCCCTAATCAGCCTCAATTGGCTCAATTTGTCTCGATTGGCCAAATTGGCCCAAATTGGCCAAATTGGCCTTAACTGTCCTCAATTGGACTCAATTATTCAAATTGGCCTAATTGGCCTCAATTGGCCTAATTAGCATCAGCTATCCAAATTGGACTTAATTGACCCCAATTTTCCTAATTGGCCTCAATTGGCCTAAGTTGGCAAAATTGGCATCAATTCACCAAATTGGCCTCAATTGGCCTAATTGGCATAATTGACCTCAATTGGTCTCAATTGGCCTCAATTGGCCTAATTGACCTCAATTTAACTAATTGGCCTCAATTGGCCCCGATTTTTCTAATTGGCCCTAGTTGACTGAATTGGCCTCAATTGGCATCAATTGGCCTCAATTGGCATTAATTGTCTAATTGACCTCAATTGGACTCAATTTGCCTAATTAGCCTTAATTGGCCTCAATTGACCATAATTGGCCCCAATTGGCCAAATTGGACTCTATTGGCCTCAATCGGGCTCAAAAGACCTCAATTGGACTTAGTAGGCCACTATTAGCTAAATTGGCCTAAATTGGACTCAATTGGCAGCAATTGGCCTCAATTGGCCTAATTGGCCTCAATTTATCTGAATTGGCCTCAATGGCCCTCAATTATCCTAATTGGCCTCAATTGGACTCAATTCCTCAATTGTACCTAATTCCAATAAATTAGCCTAATTGGACTAATTGGCCTCCATTGGCGTCAATTGGCCAAATTGGCCTCAATTGGCCCCAATTGGACAAATTGGCCTAATTTCCCTCAATTGGCCTAATTGGCCTCGATTGACCTCAATTGGCCTAATTAGACTCGATTGGCCTAAATATGCCTAAATTGGCCTCAATTAGCCAAAATTGTCTTAATTGGCCTAATTGGACTCAATTGGTCTAATTGGCCTTAATTTTCCAAATTTTCCAAATTTTCCTAATTGGACCTAATTGGCATAATTTTCCTAATTGATCTCTATTGGGCTCAATTAGGTTTAATTGTTCTAATTGGACTCAATTGATCTAATTGGACTCAATTGGCCTAATTGGCCTCAATTTCTTAATTGGCCTAATTGTCCTCAATTGGATTCAATTCCCTAAATTTTCCTATTTGGCCATAATTTACAAATTCTATGAATTAGCATAATTGGGATAATTGGTAACAATTGGCCTTAATTATCCTAATTAGCCTAATTAGCCCCAGTTGACTAATTGGCCTAATTAGCCTAACTAGCATCAATTGGCCTCAATTGGCCTAATTGGACTCAATTGGAATCAATTGGATGAATTGTCTTGATTGGGGTCAATTGGCCTAATTGGCCAAATTGGACACAATTGGCCTCAATTGGTCTAATGGGACTCAATTAGTTTAATTGGCCTAAATTATCTTAATCAGCCTAATCAGTCCTAATGGCCTAATTATCCTAATTTTTCCAATTGGTCTAATTGTCCTCAATTCTCCTAATTATCCTAATTTTCCTCAGTTGGACTAATTGGCCTAATTGGCCTCATTAGGCCTCAATTGGCCTAATTAGCCTCAATTGTCCTCATTGGCCTGAATTTGGCCTAATTGGTCTAATTGGACTCAATTGGCCTCAATTGATCTATTTGTATTAATTGTCCTAATTGGCGTAATTTGGACAAAATTAGTTTAAGTGACCTAATTGGACTCAATTGGCCAAATTGGCCTAACTGGGATAATTGGCCTTAATTGGCTAATTGGTATTATTGGCCTAATGGGCCAAATTGGCCTCGTTGGCCTCAATTGACCTCAATTGGCCAAATAAGCCTAATTGACATTAATTTGCGTAATTAGCCTAATTGTTTAAATTGGTCTCAATTGGCCTAATTGGACATAATTGTCCTAATTGGCTTAATTTTCCTAATTGTCCTCATTTGGCCTCAATTAATCTAAATGGCCTCAATTTTCCTAGTTGTCCAAATTGGTCTCTATTAACCCTAATTGGCCTAATTGTCCTCAATTGGCCTGAATTTTTCTAATTGGTCTCAATTTATCTCAGTTGGCCTAATTTTCCTATTAACCTCAATTATCCTAATTGGACTTATTGGCCTTAATTGGCCAAATTGGCCTCAATTGACCAGAATTGGCCTCAATTGGCTCTAGTTGGCCTTAATTGACCCAATTGATCTCAATAGACCTAGTTGGTCTGAATTGATCTAATTGGCAACAATTGGACACAATTGGTCTAATTGGCCACAATTGGTATCAATTGGCCTAATTGGTCTCAATTGGCCTAATTTTCTCAACTAGTCTAATTGGCCCAATTGACCTCAATTGACCTCAATTGGGCTCAATTGGGCTCAATTGGCCTAATTAGTCTATTGGCCAAATTGGCCACAATTTGCCTCAACTGACCTTAATTGGCGTAATTGGCCTCAATTGGAATTAATTGACCTCAATTATCCTAATTAGCCTCAATTGGCCTCAATTGGTAGCATTTGGCCTCAATTGGACTCACTTGGCCTCAATTTGCCCAATTGGCTTAATTGGCTAAAATTGGTCTCAGTTGGTCTAAATTGGTCTCAATTGGCCATAATTAGACTCAATTTGCCTAATTTTTCTAGTTGGTCTCATTTAGCCTCAATTGGCCTCAATTGGCCTAATTGGCCTAATTGGCCTCAATTGATCTGAGTTTGTCCTAATTGGCCTAATTGGCATCAATTGGATTCAATTAACCATATTGGCCTAATTGGCCTGAATTGGCTTGAATTGGTCTCAATTTTCCTAATTAAACTGAGTTGGTCTCTATTGGCCAAATTGGCCAAGTTGTCCTAAATTGGCCAAGTTGGCCTAAATTGACCTAATTGGCCTCAATTGGCCTCAATTTTCCTCAATTGGCCTCAATTTTCCTAATTGACCTTAATATTTCTAATTAGAAGTAATGGCCGAATTGACTTCATTGCCCTAATTTTCCTAATTGGATGAATTGGGATCAATGGACTAATTGGCCTAATTGGCCTAATCAGCTTCAATTGGCCTGGATTGGCCTCAATTGGCCTCAATTGGTCTCAATTGGCCAAATTGGGTGCAATTGGCCAAATTGGCTTTAATTTCCCTCAATTGGACCCAATTCTTCATATTGGCCTAACTAGCATCAGATGACCTAATTGGCCTTAATTGACCCCAATTTACCCAATTGGCCTCAATTGGCCTAAGTTGTCCAAATTGGCCTCAATTAGCCGAATTGACCTTAATCAGCCTCAATTGGCCTAATTGGCATAATTGGCCTCAATTGGTCTTAATTGGCCTCAATTAACCTAATTGAAATCAATTAAACTAATTGACCTCAATGGGCCCCAATTTTCCATATTGGACCTTGTTGGCCTAATTGGTCTCAATTGGCTTCACTGTGCCTTAATTGACCTCAATTAGTCTTAATTGTCTAACTGGCATCAATTGGCCTCAATTGGCCTAATTGGCTCAAATTGGCCATAATTGGCTCCAATTGGACAAATTAGCCTCAATTGGCCTCAATTGGCCTCAATCGGGCTCAAAAGACCTCAATTGACCTTAGTAGGCCACTATTAGCCGAATTGGCCTTAATTGGACCAATTGGCAACAATTGGCCTCAATTGCCCTTATTGGTCTTAATTTGTCTCAATTGTCATTAATGGCCCTCAATTAGCCTAATTGGCCTCAATTGGCCTCAATTGACCTCAATTGAACTCAATTTGCCTCAATTGTACCAAATTCCCCTAAATTAGCCTAATTGAACTAATTGGTCTCAATTGGCGTCAATTGGCCTAATTAGTCTCAATTGGACTCAATTGGCCTCAATTGGACTAATTCGTCAAATTTCCCTCAATTGTCCTAACTGGTCCAAATTGGCCTCAGTTGGCTTTAATTGGCCTCAACTGGCTAAATTTGCCTCAATTGACCTCAATTGGCCTAATTGGACTCAACTGGACTAAAAGGGCCTAAATTGGCCTTTATTACCCTAAATTGTCTTAGTTGACCTAATTGGGCCTCAATTGGCCTAATTGGACACAATTGGCCTCAATTGGCCTAATTGACATAATTGGTCTCAATTGGCCACAATTGGGCTTAATTGGCCTTAGTTGGCCTCAATCGGCCTAATTGGTCTCAATTGGACTTAATTGGCCTCAGTTGTCCTCAATTGGCATAATTGGTCTCAATTGGCCTCAATTAGCCTCAATTGACCTAATTATTCTCAATTGGCCTAATCCGCCTCAATTGGCCTTAGTTTACCTAATTTTATTTAATTGGCCTAAATGACCTAATTGAACAAGTTGGCCTCAATGGCCGAATTGACCTCAATGTCCTAATTGGAATAGTTGGATGAATTGGCCTCAATGGCCAAATTGATCTAATTAGTGAAATTGGCCTCAATTAGACTAATTGGCCGGATTGGCCATAATTGACCTCAATTCGTCTAATTTGCCTAATTGGCCTCAATTGGCATTAATTGGCCTAATTGGCCTCAATTAGTCTCACTTGGACTTAATTAAACTAACTATCCTAATTAGACTCAATTGGCCTAATTGGCCTCAATTGACCTCAATTTGCTTAATTGGCCTATATTGGACTCAATTCACCTAATTGGCCTCTATTGGCCACAATTAACCTAATTGGCCAAATTGGCCTTAATTGGCCTCAATTGGCCTCAATTTCCCTAATTAGCCTCAATTGGCCTAATTGGCCTCAATTGACCACAATTTTCTTAATCGACCTTAATTGGACTCAATTAGCTTCAATTGGCCTAATTGGGCTAATTGGCCTCAATTAGCCTCAATTGGCCAAAATTGGCCAAAATGTTCTCAATTGGCCTAATTGGTTTTAATTGGCCTCAATTTTCCTAATTATCCTTAGTTGGCCTAATTGGCCCAATTGGCCTCAATTGGCCTCAATGGGTCTCAGTTGGCATAATTGGACACAATTGGCAACAATTTTTCTAATTTTACTTAATTGGCATAATTGGCCTGATTGGCCTCAATAGATGAATTTTCCTAATTTAATGAAATTAAAAAATTGGCCTCAATGGCATAATTTTCCAACTTGTCCTAATTATCATAAATTGGCCTAAATTTTCCTCCATTCGCCAAATTGGGTTAATTGACCTCCATTTGCCTCAATTCATCTAATTGGCCCAATTGGACTCAATTGGACTCAATTGGCCTCAAATGGAATAATTGACCTCAATTGGCCTAATTGGCCTCAATTAACCTCAATTTTCATAATTGGCCTCAATGGGCCTCAATTGCCTCAATTGGCCTCTATTGGCATAATTAGCCTCAATTGGCCTCAATTGGCTTAATTGGCCTCAATTGGCCTAATTGGCCTCAATTGTACTCAGTGGGCCTAATTGGTCTCAATTGTTCTCAATTGGCCTCAATTATCCTCAATTGGCCTAATTGGACTAATTAGTGTCAATTTATCTCAATTGGACTTAATTTTTATAATTGGCCTAATTGACCTAATTGGCATCAATTTTCAAATTGGTCTCAATGTTCTAATTGGTTGATTTGGCCAAATGGGCCTCAATTGACCTAATTGGCCTAATTAGATTCAATTTATGTTAATTTTCCTCATTGGATTTAATTGGCATAATTGACCTAATTGGATTAATTCTCCTCAATTGTTAAATTTTACTCAATAGACTAATTATCTGAATTAGCCAAATTGGCCTCAATTGACCTAATTGGTCTCAATTGGCCTAATTGACCTCAATTGGTCTCAATTTTCTTGATTGGTGTTAATTGTACTAATTGGCCAAATTGAACTAATTGTACTCAATGGTCGAGTTGAACTCAATGTCCTAATTGGAAAAATTGGTTAAATGTGCCTTAATTGCCTAATTTCTATAATTGGCCTAATTGGCCTCAATTGACCTGAATTGGCCTCAACTGGCCTATTTATCCTGATTGTCCATAATTGAAATCCATTCACAAAATTGGCCTAATTATCCTTAATTGGAATCAGCCTAATTGGCATCAATTAGCCTTAGTTGGCCTCACTTTGCCTCAATTCGCCTAATTTTCTTAATTGGCCCCAATTGGCCTCAGTTGTCCAAATTGGCTTCAATTGGTCTAATTGGCCTAATTAGCCTCAATTGACCTGAATTTGCCTAATTTTCCTCAATTTAACTAATTCTCCTCAATTGAGCTCAATTTTGTAATTGGCCTTAATTCCCACAAATTTTCCAAATTGGCCTCAATTGGTCTCAATTTTTCAAATTGTCTAAATTTGCCTAAATTGGCCTAAACTAACTAGAATTGGCCTATTTATCCTCAATTGTTCTAATTGGGCTTAATTGGCCTCAATTTTATTAATTGGACTCAATTGGCCTAATTGAGCTAATGTGCATCAATTGGCCTAACTGGCCTCAATTAGCCTTAAATTTCCTAATTGTTCTCAATTGGCCTAATTTTCCGAGTTGGCCTCAATTGGCTACAACAGGTCTAATTGACCTCTATTGGCCTAATTGGCCACAATTGGCATCAATTTTCCTCAATGGACGAATTGGCTTAATTGGCTTGATTGGCCTAATTGGCTTAATTGGACAAATTTTCCTCACGGCCCTAATTAACCTAATTGGACTCAACTAGCCTCAATTGGCCTCAATTATCCTACTTGGATTAATTTGCCTTAATTTTCCTCAATTCTTATAATTGGCCTAAATGGCATCGATTGGCCTCAATTGGAATTATTGGCCTCAATTGATCGAATTGGCCTCAATTGACCTCAATATGCAAAATTGGCCTCAATTAGCTTTAATTGGCCAAATTTACCTCAATTGAACTCAATTGGAATAATTAGCCTTAATTGGCCTCAATTGGCCTAATTGGCCTCAATTGGCCTAATTGGGCTCAATTGGGCTCAATTAGCCTAATTGGGCTCAATTGGGCTCAATTGGCCTCGATTGGCCTCAATTATCATCAATTGGCCTCAATCGGGTTAATTGGACTCAACTGACCTCAATTGGACCCAATTGGCCTAATTGGACTCAATTGACCAAATTCCCCTCAATTAGCCTCAATTGGCCTCAATTGTCATAATTGTTGAAATAGTGGGTGCCCTAGACCCAACTATGTTGTACTTTTGATTGCGATATCATGTATACATTTAGTTATACATGATGTTATCTTACCATTATAGTGCAGACTTTTCTGTATCCACTATTATAATGGTAATGTCCAAAGATTAATTTTCGTATCGAGATGTTATAGAAGATCCCAGGCTATAATGAGAACCTCGAGATACAATGACATTGATCTTAAATATATGTTATATAGTCTAGATACATCTTACTAACTGGAAACAGTAGATATTTGACTATCAGGTGTTGGGGGCTCATAAGCATTGAGACTTCTTCTCATGAAGTTCACACTTGGTGATCTCTAGTAGTGAGATCATGAGGACATACCCCCTAATAGGAACATCACATGTTTTGAGTGTCATTGGTTATTCCTATATATGGACATGTGTATTGGTCTCCTGACTTGAGACCATTACCAATGTATATCATTTGATTACGTACTTTGATGCAAGGCGAAAACCATGGTATTGAAATCGTGGTGAGGTAGCTTGTGTTGGGTGCGTCGTTGGTGTTATGACATTGGTTGAATGGTCCAGAAAGAATTTGTCTCTTCCACGTTTAGGAAGTTGTATATCTCAGGCATGGTTGATCAGGATGGTGCTTCCTTCATAAGTGTTTGTCCAAATTAGTACAAAGGAAAATCCACCTAGATATATCAATAAATAATAAAGCAAGAAAAGGACAATGACACACATGTGTGCGTCCTGCTTTATGAGATATTTAACGACAAAGAGATTATAGTACACAGTCATTGTTCGTAGGATGGTAGTCGTTGCTATGATTATCCTTATCTCTTTACGGGTCATGATGGGTCGCTTGACTCTGCTCTTGGTCTATGGATTTATTCACTGATATTGAGATAAGGGCCTAGAGGGTCACACACAATAGCGTATTCAAGAATTCACCATATTCAGATGAATAGGTATATGGAAAATGTGGGGCCTACCATGAGGTCCGATTATTGTCCAAAGTGTCGATCACCAAAAGAATTAAATAAATTCAATAATATTCAAGTTATGAATATTTGGGATTGAATTTATTTAATGTATTTATGAGTTTAGTAAATACAAGAAAATATTAATCGAGAAAATATTATTTTTGTATACAATGTTCATTTAATATTAAGTGGGACATCGGGTCAAGTTAAATGTCTTAGATTTTATCATGTAATATATTTTATACAAGTATGTCATAAAATAATAAATAATATTGAAGCAGTTTAGTTCGTTGAAATTATTTATTTATTGGACTTTGGAATAAACGGGGGTCGGGGAACCGTACCAGGTATTTTATTAATTCCACTATAAATAAGAGAGGAGGATCTCTCTCTTTGGGTGTGTTAATCACTATCCATTCATTCATGGAATAAAATTTGAGAGCCTCCCTCTCCTCCCGCTCTCTAGAGAGAGAAGCTCTCGATCCAAGATGCTCGGATCAAGATTTCTCTTCAGTATTGAAGATATCTCGATGTGGTGATTGTCAGAACGTCGAAAACACCGTCGGATCTCTGCGCTAGCACCTAGAATTCGATGATCAACGCTCCCACAAGTTTTTTATGTGCGTGTGGACGATATAGAGGGTTCCTGCTTTGGATCTTTCAAGAGACGATTGTCATCGACTAGTTATAGTCGACCACAGCTTCGGATTTGAAACATGTATGTTTTCATTTTAATTTTGTGCTCTTTACAATTTAATCGAGATCCACAGACCTCACCGGGGCATGTATCTTCAACGTCGACAAGTATCGTTGATCCACCAACGACAATTTTAAAATCCCATGTCCACCGGCTTCTACTGCGGGTCTCAGAACCTATCAGTGGTATCAGATGGATCGTGTAAATTTTCTGACCCTATAAAATTAAATTTGCATTAAAATTAAGTAGAGGGTTAAAAATGGTTCCAGCGGATCAAACCGCGCGTCGACCCAATCTCGAACGGTCAAGTTATGGCCATTTGAAATTTTCATATTGGATTGATTTTTGCATTTGATCGCAGGAATTAATTTTTTCAATCGTTTCTGATCATTGTTTTTGTTTTTTTTTCCTAAAACCCAAACAAGGATATAATTATTATTATTTAATGATAATAATTATCATCATAAATTAACAACAATAATAATTGTTTTATAATTATTATAATAATAATTATTTTATTATAATTATAATAATTATTATTATATTAATTATTATTATTATTTAAGGCTAACCTTTATCCATTAGAAATTTTGACGAAGGAGACATGACTTTTTTTCAAAAAAAAAAATGGGGGTGGAATAAGACTTTAAAAGAAGTCTTAAAAGAAAAAAATTAAAGGAGATGTGGGGTGAGGCTGGGTTTGCGGGTCAAGCAATCAAATGGCAATAAAAAAAGGAATTTGAAGGGTCCACATGTAACCCCGACCTTCTCTCTCAGCCCTCCTCGGTGGATAAACAGAAGACCGGCAGGCCACCGCGCAGCAGCCGGCTCGCCCGGCCTCTTTGCGCCGCCCAGAACCTCAGCCGGCTCCTTAGAACCCACCGCCCAGCTCAAGCTGCTAGCAGCCGCTCCTACCCCTCTCCGCATGCGCCTACTGTTGCAAATAGCAACCCGGCTGACCTCTAGGCTAGCTCCCGACCTCTTCTTCCCTCGGCTGGGCTCCTCGTAGCCAGCTCCCACTAATGGCTCGCCGCGCACCAGGCCTGGCCATCGACTCCCATGCAGGCTCCTTACTTATGCAGAGCATGCCGCCCCTCCTTGATGAAAACTCCACCAGACTTCACCAGGCACCGGCCGCTGCCTCCCTTGCTGCCTCCTGCCATCGTCGGCTTCCGATACCAGGCCACCACCGGACAGGAGGCGCTCCCTCTGGCCTCAGCCGGCTGCCGCGGGTGCCTCACCCAGTTGGCCTCCCTCTGCTCCCGCTGCCCTCCGGAGCTCCCGACCAGCTCAACTTAACCCGGCCGCCGCCGGCTCCTCAAGAATCTTGTGCCGTCCAGCTAGTCCGCCGCCGCGCACTAAGCACCAGATGCAGTGGACCTCCGCCCCAGGAGTTCGCCTCTGGTCCCGATCGCCGCTCTCCTCCAGGCTGATCCCGATATACCTAGCCAGTCTCCATGGCTTGTGGCTCGATCCTGCGCTGGAGATGCCGCACACTCAGCACGCATCATGCACGGTCAAGGTCCGGGAGGTACCTTCATTTGTCTAAAAATTAATTCATTTTTATTATTAAATTTAATTAATATAAATTATTTTAATATTGGTATAAAAATTAAATTAATTAGCAGTCCGATGATTAATTAAATTATTTGAATTCATTAATTACTTTAATTTAATTGATATCTCTCGTACTTATTTAATGCATTTTAATTTTATCATGATTTATTATACTCGTATTCTGGTCTTGAGCATCGACCAGTGTATGTTGCCTTTTATTCAATTAATTATTTTAATTGTGTGTGATGATTGTAATTAATTAAATAGATGGTTTGCACATCGTCTTTTTTTTTTTCCGGTTAAAATGTATAAGGACCTGCATGTCCAATTTACGTGATGTACATTTATACCTGAGTTCCCCTCACCTGGGTGTGAGTAATTTTGTACTTCGGACGAAGACGATGAACAACGTAGATGATGCAAGACGTGATGTGGATCCTGTCAAGACGAGGCGTACTCCAAGATATGATGTGGACCCTGCCAAGATGAGGCGATACTTCAGATGCGAAGCGAACATACAAGATGAGGGCAGGCTGCATCAAGAGTCAAGTTTCGACTCAGGTATGATGCCCTTAGGTCATTTAGATGCTCAAGACCAGTCAGGTAGTAGTTTTACTTTATGCGTTTATTTATTATTTTATGCATTTTAGAATAGTGGGAGAAATACATAAAATAATAGATAATAAAATGCATAAATAAGCGGCATATGTTTAAATATTAAAGTTTAGTTTTGATTGCGACAACATAGATGAACAAGTTTAATAGAAATGGATTACATTCATTGAGAGAAAAATTAATAAAACCCACCAAGAAAATATCAAGTCACAACAGTCTTCCATCATTCAAGTTTGAACAAAACCGGGTGTTCGAGGTGTCGGTCATGCCATTGCTGAAGGTGCCTCTTACTACTAGGGAATTATTATTAGGATGCACTACTACAACCTGCCCCTTTATCAGCGCTAAAAACCAGCATTAACAGCGCTAGAAAAGCGTTGTTAATTCCGGCGTAGATAAAGGGGGGGTCCCCTATATCAGCGCTTCTCGGAGCGCTGATAAAGGGGTCCTTTATCAGCACATGGTGGAGCGCTGATAAAGGTCAACTATATCAGCGCTTCTCGGAGCGCTGATACATGGTCCCTTTATCAGCGCTCCTCTAGCGCTATTAAAGGTGTCCTTTATCAGCGCTAAAAAAGCGCTGATAAAGGCCCCAGCGCCTGCACTTAAAAAACAGTACCTGCACACCTGCACACCAGAATATCTGCACAAAGTAGCACATGCACACCTGCACACCATAGCACCCGCACCCAATATTTTGACTGACAACGGTATATACATTTACTTAACATCATGAATACAAAAAAAACGCATTGCTATATACATTTCAAACATTGTTTTACATGGTTACATTTACAATTATTCAACAACAGTTATGAACATTCATGTTTCATCCTTTGATATCCGTGATTCGCTCTTGATGGTATTTGTTGCCGAACAAAGCATCCGAACTCAAGGAAAAAAATTCACCTATATAAGAAAACAAATATTATGTTAGTAATGCAATAATGAAAGAAATTAAAACAGTAATATGAAAGAATACATTAATATGGAAATGTCAAACTAAAATATTAAATTTTAAACTCAAAAGTTTTCATTTTCATAACAATGAAAGAGAATAATGTAAAATCAATATGTTTTTGATTGATTTATCTCATTTAATAAATACTGATTCTTTATCTAATGAAAAGATTTACCGGTCACACCGTGCGTCAGATTGAGGTGCGGTCGATTCGTACACGTCACAAATGACTTGTGGATCGTTGTCCTAAAGTATCAAAACAATCCGAAGGCGTTTGCTCGGTTTGGCGTATGTCATTGGTGTTGTTTTCCAAAGTTTATGTCATTTTCAAACTGATATCAGACAATTTTAGCCATACCGGTCACACCGTGCGTCGGATTGAGGTGCGGTCAATTCGTACACGTCACAAATGACTCGTGGATCGTTGTCCTAAAGTATCAAAACAATCCAAAGGCGTTTGCTTAGTTTGGCGTATGTCATTGGTGTTGTTTTCCAAAGTTTATGTCATTTTCAAACTGATATCAGACAATTTTAGCCATACCGGTCACACCGTGCGTCGGATTAAGGTGCGGTCGATTCGTACACGTCAAAAATGACTCGTGGATCGTTGTCCTAAAGTATCAAAACAATCCGAAGGCATTTGCTCGGTTTGGCGTATGTCATTGGTGTTGTTTTCCAAAGTTTATGTCATTTTCAAACTGATATCAGACAATTTTTCCATACCGGTCACACCGTGCGTCGGGTTGAGGTGCGGTCAATTCGTACACGTCACAAATGACTCGTGGATCGTTTTCCTAAAGTATCAAAACAATCCGAAGGCGTTTGCTCGGTTTGGCGTATGTCATTGGTGTTGTTTTCCAAAGTTTTTCTCAATTTGAAACTGATATCAGACACTTTTAGCCATACCGGTCACACCGTGCGTCAGATTGAGGTGCGGTTGATTTTTACACGTCAAAAATGACTTGTGGATCATTGTACTAAAGTATCAAAACAATCCGAAGGCGTTTTCTCGGTTTGGCGTATGTCATTGGTGTTGTTTTCCAAAGTTTATGTCATTTTCAAACTGATATCAGACAATTTTAGCCATACCGGTCACACCGTGCGTCGGATTGAGGTGCGGTCGATTCGTACACGTCAAAAATGACTCTTGGATTGTTGTCCTAAAGTATCAAAACAATCCGAAGGCATTTGCTCGGTTTGGCGTATGTCATTGGTGTTGTTTTCCAAAGTTTGTCATTTTCAAACTGATATCAGACAATTTTAGCCATACCGGTCACACCGTGCGTCGGATTGAGGTGCGGTCAATTCATACACGTCACAAATGACTCGTGGATCATTGTCCTAAAGTATCAAAACAATCCGAAGGTGTTTTCTTGGTTTGGCGTATGTCATTGGTGTTGTTTTCCAAAGTTTGTCATTTTCAAACTGATATCAGACAATTTTAGCCATACCGGTCATACCGTGCGTCGGATTGAGGTGCGGTCGATTCTTACACGTCACAAATGACTCGTGGATCGTTTTCCTAAAGTATCAAGACAATCTGAAGGCATTTTCTCAGTTTGGCGTATGTCATTGGTGTTGTTTTCCAAAGTTTATGTCATTTTCAAACTGATATCAGACAATTTTAGCCATACCGGTCACAACGTGCGTCGGATTGAGGTACGGTCGATTCGTACATGTCACAAATGACTCGTGGATCGTTTTCCTAATGTATCAAAACAATCCGAAGGCGTTTTCTTGGTTTAGAGTATGTCATTGGTGTTGTTTTCCAAAGTTTATGTCATTTTCAAACTGATATCAGACAATTTTAGCCATACCGGTGACACCGTGCGTCAGATTGAGGTGCGGTTGATTCGTACACGTCACAAATGACTCGTGGATCGTTGTCCTAAAGTATCAAAACAATCCGAACGCGTTTGCTCGGTTTGGCGTATGTCATTGGTGTTGTTTTTCAAAGTTTATCTCAATTTGAAACTGATATCAGACACTTTTAGTCATACCGGTCACACCGTGCGTCGGATTGAGGTGAGGTTGATTCTTACGCATCAAAAATGACTCGTGGATTGTTTTCCTAAAGTATCAAAACAATCCGAATGTGTTTGCTCGGTTTGGTGTATGTCATTGGTGTTGTTTTCCAAAGTTTATGTCATTTTCAAACTGATATCAGACAACTTTAGCCATACCGGTCACACCGTGCGTCGAACTGAGGTGTGGTCGATTCGTACACGTCACAAATGACTCGTGGATCGTTGTCCTAAAGTATCAAAACAATCCGAAGGTATTTGCTCGGTTTGGCGTATGTCATTGGTGTTGTTTTCCAAAGTTTATGTCATTTTCAAACTGATATCAGACAATTTTAGCCATAGAAGTCACACCATGCGTCGGATTGAGGTGCGGTCGATTCGTACACATCACAAATGACTCGTGGATCATTTTCCTAAAGTATCAAAACAATAATAAGGCGTTTTATCGGTTTGGCGTATGTCATTGGTGTTGGTTTCCAAAGTTTATGTCATTTTCAAACTGATATCAGACAATTTTAGCCATACCGGTCACACCGTGCGTCGGATTGAGGTGCGGTTGATTCATACATGTCACAAATGACTCGTGGATAGTTGTCCTAAAGTATCAAAACAATCCGAACGCGTTTTCTCTTTTTGGCGTATGTCATTGGTGTTGTTTTCCAAAGTTTATGTCATTTTCAAACTGATATCAGACAATTTTAGCCATACCGGTCACACCGTGCGTCGGATTGAGGTGCAGTCGATTCGTACACATCAAAAATGACTCGTGGATCGTTTTCCTAAAGTACCAAAACAATCCAAAGGCGTTTTCTCGGTTTGGCGTATGTCATTGTTGTTGTTTTCCAAAGTTTATGTCATTTTCAAACTGATATCAGACAATTTTAGCCATACCGGTCACACCGTGCGTCGGATTGAGGTGCGGTCAATTCGTACACGTCACAAATGACTCGTGGATCGTTTTCCTAAAGTATCAAAACAATCCGAAGGCGTTTGCTCGGTTTGGCGTATGTCATTGGTGTTGTTTTCCAAAGTTTATCTCAATTTGAAACTGATATCAGACACTTTTAGCCATACCGGTCACACCGTGCATCGGATTGAGGTGCGGTCAATTTGTACACGTCACAAATGACTCTTGGATCGTTGTCCTAAAGTATCAAAACAATCCGAAGGCGATTTCTCAGTTTGGCGTATGTCATTGGTGTTGTTTTCCAAAGTTTATGTCATTTTCAAACTGATATCAGACAATTTTAGCCATACCGGTCACACCGTGCATCAGATTGAGGTGCGTTCGATTCGTACACGTCAAAAATGACTCGTGGATCGTTTTCCTAAAGTATCAAAACAATCCGAATGCGTTTGCTCAGTTTGGCGTATGTTATTTGTGTTGTTTTCCAAAGTTTATGTCATTTTCAAACTGATATCAGACAATTTTAGCCATACCGGTCACACCGTGCATCGGATTGAGGTGAGGTCAATTCGTACACGTCATAAATGACTCGTGGATCGTTGTCCTAAAGTATCAAAACAATTCGAAGGTGTTTTCTCAGTTTGGCGTATGTCATTGGTGTTGTTTTTCAAAGTTTATGTCATTTTCAAACTGATATCAGACAATTTTAGCCATACCGGTCACACCGTGCGTCGGATTGAGGTGCGGTCGATTCTTACATGTCGAAAATGACTCGTGGATCGTTGTCCTAAAGTATCAAAACAATCCTAAGGCGTTTGCTCGGTTTGCCATGTGTCATTGGTGTTGTTTTCCAAAGTTTATGTCATTTTCAAACTAAGTAGTAGGAATTCACTAATCTAAGGATATGAAACATAAGAAAGGGAGATCATAGATGCTCAATAAGTGTAAAGGGAGATATCAATGACCATATAAAGATAACATAAGTATTAGGAATTCACCTTCATTGTCCTATTTGTTTACATTCTTCGATCAGGTACGCTGCCCATTCGTTTCTAAAGACATTTATATCATCTTCTGAATAGGAGTTTTTTCAACAGTCATAGTAGTACTGAAAAAATATAAATACACAAAGGATTAATAATTATTTTAAATAAAGTAGTAATTATTTTCAAAAATACCTCTTCAGGGATGCTAGTTTTTCCATGAAATACGATCTCTTTCATAAATTTACAAACATAATAACCGCAGTCCTTGTCATTTGTTTGTTTCGGACACTACAGAAACATCGAGAAAAATAAGTAATTTGTTTTGATATGTATTTGGATAGTGAAATATAATTATATATACCCAGATACTTCTCCATTTGTAGATCTTGTGGGCATTTTCGTCCTTACGCCCTGGATTCATTCCAGCCTTTAGACGATATTCATACACCGCCCTATCATAACAAAATCCCCATTAAATGATAATATAAATTATATAACTAGATATTTAGTTCTAAAATGTTGGATCTAGTGTATTACAAATTGACAGTCGCCATCATGTGTGGTCGGTTAGTTGGATATCCATGCAGTGAATCCAGAAAATAAATCTTTGGAGTATCGAAATTGACTGCAATGAGCATCCAAGGTTCCCTAAAAACACAAAAAGAAATAAGTACTAATAGAAATGAAAATATAATTGATATGATTAAAATGTAGAGTTTTACCCTTGCATCGTTGGTATTAAAAAGAGTCTTTCAGTCGTAATTCTTCTTTGAAACGTTCTGAGCATATTTGACATCAATTCAGCCTGAAAATTAGAATCTATTTATGTTCATTGTGTAGAAATGGTGTGAGGACTAACGAGTCCAAATTTGTATTCATGGGAAAATCCCTTCAATTGTTTTTCATATATACGCCTGTGAAAAATATGAGATGTATTTATCCATAATTATCAAAGTATATCAGCTTCTGTAAAATCAAATCATGAAAACATACCTCATGTATACATTTATAACTGAGGTGCCTAGCCAGTCGTATGTGATGATCTCAGAAACAGCGTCTACACTAATGAAATCCATTGTTTCCTCTACGTACATATCTTTTTCACAAACAATTGTATGATTCTTTCCTTCTTTAATTTTCGTATCCACATGAGCTTGCAATGATATTAAATGTGGATATAGAACGGGCGGGGTGAACGTTCTCTCAGTAGATCATTTTGATTAGTTGGTTGATCCAATCTTGGAGCCGCTCTTTCGTTGTAGATTCTCCATTTTATCCTTCTGTAATAACATTCATCAGTTCAGCCATTTTCTAATTTAATATTAAAGGTTCTGCTTGAAAAATGAACTGGAAATGAATACCTCCTGCTCGACGTGTTTTTTTACAAGATTCGACGGCCATGCAACGAATGTTCCAATAGCTTTTTCCACCGTATGAATGTCGTCATCGTCATTTGGCACGGGTAGCTCGACGCTCGGCTCATGAGCTATGTTAATCGACACTTTGACATGACCGGTTGGAAGTGGTCTGGAGTGTAGCGTGTCATTCTGCATATTGAACACCGTAGCCCTCGCTACAAGGCGATGGGTGGGAGTTGACAGATATAAATCACAATCATTTTCACCCTGCAGAATATCATTAAATGAAAGGTATCAGTGTCTATGTGATTCACATCTCACAAAAATGAATATTATAACATTGATTACCTCGGTTAAGTCAGGTCTTTGAGGGGAATGGCTCGCCTCAAAGCTGGTGAGGGGTGGATCTTCTCGTGGGGGTTGTTCTTGAGTTGTTTGTTCTCTTCGCCTCTCCTCCATCAAACTCTTTAGCATCTCTCCCTGAGTTTGGATTAGTTCTTCAAGGGTATCTACTCTATCTCTCATTACATGCAATTCTTTAGTTTGTTCATCCTCTTGTTTTTTTTTCTTAAAATATGTCTTGGGTGACACCCCAAAACCCACACCTCTAACGTGGCCATACTGTTCTGGTTGTTTCAAGGCCGTTGAAAGTATGTCTGCATCCGGTGCTGGTGTTGATGTTTCCTGTGACTATGTCAATTAGAAAATATGAAAAAATAAGTAATCATCATTATGTAATAGTAATTTAAAGCAAAACAAGTTTATATTATGTCATACTTACACATGTTTCCCACACTTTTGTGTGTTTTCATCTATCAGTTTCTCCTCTTTATTAACACGAGCCTCCTTCCATAGCACATGGCATGGAATGGAAGTGACTTGAGATTTTGCTTCATCAATCTGCTTATAAATAGAGAAACATGGTTACAGTGTTGTTTTATGTCACATAAAATTATTACAGTACTTTTAAAATACATACCAATTGTTTTTCAATTGAAGCGTACCCCAACCTTGCTTTACGGTAGGGGTACGCTGGTTTTGCTGCCCGTTCTTTATTTTCAGCACTCAGTTGCTGTTTCATAAATAAAAACCTATCAATCAATGGGATGAATACAAGCAATGTTACACAATGTGTAACCAAACACAATGTACCTGAAAATTCTTGTCCGCACGACGGTTGCAAAACGCATCCCACGTTCCTTGGGATATCAAGTGTGCATAAAGAGGAGGCGGGTGCGGATTGATTTTCCCTTCGGCATCTTTCAGATGATTTTTCGTTAAAATGGTGAAAAAGCCTCTATGAATCCTTCCTGCCAGTCTGAAAACATATTCTTTGTGCGAAACATCTACTATAAATGCACTCTGCAAGAGATGATAAAGGGTTAGTCAATATTTCAATATTTTATTTTATTTTAATAAATTAAATAGATGATATCGTAATGTTACCGTAATCTCTTCCCACATTAATGTTTTCAACCCGCTGATAACATGGTGCCACGACTCTACGTCAATCGGCACGCGTTGTCGAGTGACGATTCCAATGTAGCTACTAAACATGGCTTTGTTGGGGTTTACATGCTGGCCTAGCTTATTCCATCCCAACTCATATTTGATAGATTTTTCTTTTGCCTTAAGGATTTTTTCTAAAACTGTCAAACTACGGCGCACCTGTTTTTTTTGTGTCGTTGGGGTTTCATCGCCTACCATTTCTTCAGTTTCTGCATCATCATTATGTTTCTCCGAAGCACTAGCTTTGGCACTGACACCAGCTGCAATAGGTTGAGAGACCTGTTGTACGTCAGCAGTGGGACCAGTTGCAACAGGTTGAGAGACCTGTTGTCTCTCAGCAGTGGGACCAGCTGCAACAGGTTGAGAGACCTGTTGTACGTCAGCAGTGGGACCAGCTGCAACAGGTTGAGAGACATGTTGTCTCTCAGCAATGGGACCAGCTGCAACAGGTTGAGAGACGTGTTGTGTCTCAGGATTGGGTGCACCAGCAGGTGAAGAAGTCATTATCTGCAGAACTGGTTTAAAATTTAAGTTAGATCACATAATAGCAGTAGTGAACAGATAATAACATAATGTAACACAATCTATATTACAATAAAAATAAACAACCTGATTATTGAACTCCCTTTTTTTTAAAAGGCTGAAGGGATTTGACCCCTCTATCAACTATCCATATCCCTTAATTGTGGTCTCCTCTGACATACAAAACGTCATCTACATTGGGACCACTGCGAAATGATTGCGAAATCCCAATGAAAGGATCATCTTCCATTGAATTTTCATCTGACCCTTTAGCTGTTTTGGTCGATAACATAACAATTGACCAGTTTCAGTTTGCGGGATCAGGAACATAAAATACTTGCACTGCCTGTGATGCCATTATAAATGGTTCATCTTTCTCCCCTTCCTTACTGAAATCAACTTTCACAAATCCCAAATCATCTATTTTAACAGCACTCCTGTTATCAACCCACTTGCATTGAAATATCGGAACTTGAAATTCCGTATAATCCAACTCCCATATTTGTTTGATGATGCCAAAGTATGACATATTCGCATAAATTGGATTTCTTTCCTTAGCACCAGAAACATGCATCGCTTCAGCCACAAGTGTAACCCCACTATTCTTCATGGTACTGTCTTCATCATGTTCATTAGTATAAAATTTATAACCATTAACTACATAAGCATTGTACGATAATGCATACACACTTGGTCCTCCGGCTAGCCATCGAAGTCGTTCCGTAATAGACTTTGGATTTTCATCTGACTTCTTAAAAATATGATCTCGAAACCATCCTATAAACTATCGATTATGTGTATTTGATATCCATTTTTCAGCCCTTGATGGATTCAATTGCCTAAGAATTTCTTTGTGGATTTAAACATATGGGTCAACATCCAAACTGTTATGCAAAACATAAAGGTGGGCCTGCTCCCGATCTGTAATATTGATTGTGACAACCTTTCTTCCAGAAATTCCTTCACCCTCTAACCGCCCAGTGTGACGAGATTTCGGTAAGCCAATGCTTTCCACACCAGACAAGTATTCGGTACAGAATTCAACGGCTTCCTCAACAATATATCGCTCTACAATACAACCCTCTGGCCGACTTCGATTTTTGACATACCCTTTCAAAATCTTCATATACCGTTCAATGGGGTACATCCATCTGTAATGTACAGGACCACATAGTTGAATCTCTCTCACCAATTGGACCATCAAATGAACCATCATATCAAAAAATGAAGGCGGGAAGAACATTTCTAATTCACATAATATGACGGCAATTTCTTTTTCCATAGCTGGAAATTTCGCCAGGTCTATAACTTTGCTACATATAGCTTTGAAGAAGAAACACAGTTTCGTTAATGTATGGCGGACATTCTTGGGAAAAATGCAACGTAAAGCAATTGGAATGAGATTTTTCATCAAAACATGATAGTCATGTGATTTCAGACCTTTTAACTTCAAGTCGCTCATTGACACAAGGTTACTGATATTTGACGAATACCCCTATGGAACCTTTACGTCATTCAAGAAGTTGCAAAACTGATATCTCTCCTGCCTGGAAAGAGTGTAAGCAGCAGGAGGAAGAAATGTTCGTTTTTCACCCTTTACTGGTGCCAACTCTTCTCGTATTCCCATCTCAACCATGTCCAACCTAGCCTTAATTCCATCTTTTGTTTTTCCAGATGTATTTAGAAACGTGCCGATTACACTGTCAAATACATTTTTTTCTACATGCATAACATCAATAAAATGTCTTACATACAGACAATTCCAGTATTGTAATTCAAAAAAAATTGATCTCTTTCTCCAACCGATTTTCGTAAGGTTTTTCGAAGCCGGTTTACCAAAAGTAGTGTCCAAATTTTTAACTTTCTCAAAAAATTGATCACCTGTTAGTGGAGACGGTGTTGTACGTTCTTCTGAACTTCCATCAAATGATGTCTTCCAAGAACGGTACTTATGTCGTCGCGGTAGAAATCTGCGATGTCCTAGAAACATGGTTTTCGATGAATGTTTCAACCTAATTGATTGTGCACCTTCTTCGCAAACGGGACAACCTTGAGTTCCTTTAATGCTATATCCTGACAAATTTCCATAAGCTGGGAAGTCATTTATTGTCCCATACAACATGAATCTCAAAGTGAAATCTTCCTTTCTGTAAGCATCATACAATGTAACACCTGAATCCCACAATAATTTCAAATATTCGATCAATGGAGCTAAATAAACATCAATATCATTATCCGGTTGTTTTGGTCCTGATATAAGCATAGATAACATGATGTATTTTCGTTTCATGCATAACCACGGTGGTAAGTTATAATTTATCAACATAACCGGCCATGTACTGTGACTGCTGCTTTGAAAACCAAAAGGATTCACTACATCTGTAGATAACGCAAGACGAAGGTTTCTCGACTCGTTTCCAAATTCAAGATACTCATGATCGATTCTCTTCCACTGAGGAGAGTCTGCCCGGTGACATAGTATCCCATATTTAATTCTTGTATCTGCATGCCATGTTAATTGTTCTGCAGTCTCCTCACTTCCATATAGGCGTCTAAACCTTGGAATGATTGGAAAGTACCATAAAACTTTAGTAGGACTGGATTCATCTTTCTTGTATCGAGAAGCACCACACTTTGGGCATTCTTTAAGTGATTTGTGGTCCTTGCGAAACAGTATACAATCATTCGGTCAGGCGTGTATTCTTTCAGAGATCATACCATAGAGCGTAGCATTCGTTTGGCATCGTTATGTTCGGCTCAGGACCTCATTGTATTCTGGGAGCATGTCATTCAAGAGGGCAAGTAGTTTCGTAAAACTGTCGTCACTCCACCCGTTATCTTCTTTCAAATTATACAGCTTCAGTACGGCTGACAATGCTGTATATTTAGTGCAACCAGCATACAATGGCGTCTTTGCACAACTTTTTAACTTCTCAAACAATTTTGGGCAATCACGAAGTTCATCTTCGAAGGTCCTTGTCATTTTCTCAATACGATATTCATCATCATTCACATCTGTAATCACATCCTCCATACGGTCATCTTCATTTTTCATGTTTGTAATCATATCAGATGATCCATAAAATGCAGTGTCACCCCAGTCACTACCTACATTCGTTGTTTCCCCGTGTTTATTCCAACATGTATAACTTTGATCTATTCCGTGACAGATCAAGTGTTCTTCCAACTCATCTGGACTAATTTTTTTTTGAATAACAACAGCATCAACACGGACAAAGGATTTGAGAAGAGTCACATGCATGATCTATTGCAAACTTGATAAATTCTTTCACGCCTTCTTCATACTCTTTTGTCAACCGATGGCATTCATCCATTCTTTATTTATATTCATCCTATTTAAAATCCATAGGATAAATATATAGGTTAAATGAGAAGGAATATGAGTATAATTTAGATAAAAAACAAGATACTTCAAGGAAATAAAGGAATAAATAAATACCAAAATAAAAAATATATTGGGAACCACTACAATCCCCAAGCCTCACATTATCTAGATCTCTAAAACCCAGTAGTGCAGGACACTCAACCAAACATGCCAAATACACAATAAGGACTGAAATCTCTCACCTATCCACTTTTCATAACAAATATAATCACTACTCAAAATCAATGTCCCTATTAGTAGTATCATAGACCTCACTACTATGTAATTTTTTCCATTTCAATAAAATACCACCTCAAGGTAATTTTTTTAATAAAAGTGGTGACATGAATTGGTCACCTAATTCATGCCCCAAAGGACTCAATTAAAAAAAAGAGTATAAGTACAAACACAAGGTGAAAAGAACTTACACCAGTAGGGATTGAGAGAAGTATAAACCAAAAACACCAAGGAAAATCTGGACAAATATCTAGAAGCAATGAATGATCCAAACAACCTATTATCAACTATTCCATGATC